>PVJH01007632.1:0-85969 GCA_004026705.1 Nesogale talazaci | reverse complement strand
CGGGGGAGGCGGGGTCCTGGCCCGGGAGGCCTCCGCGGACCTGCGGGACCGGCCTGTTGGGGCCAAGGGTGTGGGCGCTCCCCCCACCCCCCCGCGGCCCCTGGCAAATGCCCGAGGATCCTCGCAAGGTGGGTGTGCGCCTCTGTCCCCGGCCCGCCGGGTCGTGGGCGGCTCACCGGGGCGGGGGGTGGGGGTCAGCGGGGTCTCGGACAGCCGGCGGCGGGCGCAGGCCTGGTGGCAAGGTGGAGTGGCTCGCCGCCGAGCGCACAGCCGGACCGCGTCCTGACTTGGGTGCACTTGGATGGGAAGGATGGTTCGAGGCCATGGGCCGGGGCTTGGGCGTGGGGGGGGGGGGGGCGGCGCTCAGGGAAGCCTGGGCAAACAGTTCCGCCAAAGGTGACAGTGCTGTTTCCCCAGCAGAAATGGTGTTGGCTGTTTTTTTTTTGCCTCGCTTTCTGGTGTCTTCTGTATTGTTGGTTGTACTAGGAAAGACGGGCAAACTTAGCTCAAAATTATGGGGTAATTTTATAGCCACTTTAATCAGCTGTTCCGGGGTCTCGTCATCTAGTTAGTTCTGCAGATGGGCCCACGGGCAAGTGTCGATGTGCACCACTTGATGCCATGTCCGTCTTGCGGCCTAGTTTCTTGACCTCCACTTTGTTATCTGACAGTATCCATATTTTTTTCACAACCGGCAACAAAAAAACAAAGTATCCCTACTCTTCTAGTTGAGGTGTAACTTTGTTTCTTGTAATGCAAACAGTGAAGCCTTCAGAGGCCTGGGTGAAATAATGCCAGGGGATTTTTTTTTTTTTTTTAAATAGTGCTTGATTTCTTCATGGGCTGGTGAGGGGTGGGAGGGGACCATCCCATCTCCTCTCAGACGCAAGGCTGTCTCAGTAGGGCAGGATATATGATCTGTGTCGTTTGCACTGAGACTAAGTTGTGTTGGAGGCATGCAGAAGTCTCCCCTTCTTGGGCCCCTGACTATATTTGGAGGGTTCTAGAATTTTAGATTGGCTGCCTATGAAGGCTTCTTTCAGCTCTAATTACCTCCCTCGTTTTCAGATGATCCCGTGCAGTTGGTGAACAGTATGGTGAGGCAGCCTCACTTGCAGTTAACTCGCCCATGACAACTCACGGGTACCCAGGTGTCTCGGCTTGTAGGGACAATGGTAGGGTCTTGAGGTTAGCGATTTGCCAGCCAAAGACCCTTTGTCAGAAATATTGTGGGTAGATGAAATATTGTGGGTAGACTAAAATGCTGATTTCTGGGCCCGGTGCAAGACCTAGTGACTTCAGCTAGTGACTTCAGGGTGGGGCTTGGGAATCTGTCCCAACAAAGCTCCCGGAAGGGTTCTAGTCAGCCAGGTTTGTGCACTGCACTAGGTCACCTTTGGAATTCCGAGATATTCCCATTAATTACAACATCTGAGAGTGCTGTTAATTGTTCATAGATCCTTAAGAATTTGAGAAGTAGAAAAGAAGGGGAAGCCTGAGAAACTCCTCACTGAAAATTTAGCATCTCTTAAAATGCTTAAAAGAATGGACGTTAAGTGGGGGAACAGGTTTATTGCCCAAATTGACAAAACTCTGTAGGAGTATTCTTGATAAAGTTAGTTGCTGCTGACTTGGAGGTATCTTCAAGAGCCGGAGCACAAGAGTCTACCGTAGCACCTTCCACCAAAGGGGCTTTCCCAAATCCCAATCTAAGTGGCTCCCGATTCATCTGACACCAGTTTCTAGTAAGTGGAAGATAGGGTGGGGGAGGGAGCAGTCTTTTGAGAACAGGGTTATGAACCAGGAAGGTTTGCTGTGGAGTGTGAGAAGTTCTTGAAATTTGCCCCAGGCCTTGAGGAGTGGTAAAGGCAGCTTTTAAATCTGCTGTTCACACCTCCTTTGGTAAAATGGAATGCTGAGTTACCCAGGGATTATTCGTGTTTCAGAGGGGTGTGTTGAAGGCGGTTATACGATTGGAAGAGGTGGAAGAAAGTGTTACCGTATTGTAGTACTGTGAAGGAGTTCGGTAAATATCCTGTCAAAAAAAGTTAAGAGTAGTAGTTTCAGCATTTTACCCAAGAGACAGAGGCCATGTCTGTCTGTCCGTGTGTCCATAGTCCTTGCCAAAGTCACCAGCATATACCAGCTTCTCAGGTATCTGTTGGGCAAATGAGTAATTTTGAGATGGGGGAAAAAACAGCGATGATGGGTGATTGAGTTATTAAAAGCTGCCTTGTATCTTGCATTGGATAAAAGGGCCAGTTTTTCAATCCATGTGATTGGGCACTTTTGAGGTTCTCTCAAAGAGTTGGTATTTTAAAGTCTGTTGTTGCACACTGTCATCATCTGTAGTTAAAAACATTTTTTTTGCATTAAATGTTTTGGATTTATAGATGCTAGTGGATTTTAAAGATGATTTTATTATGTAAAAGCAATGTGGAATGGGAAGCTCTGCAGTGGCACACTTAGATTCTGATTTCATCTGTCATTAACTATGTGACTGCTGTTGGGAATGTCACTTACGTAACTTCTCTGGGCCTCAGTTTCCTCATCTATACAATTAAGGGCCCGTAGTTGTTGACCTCAGGTAGACTCATCAACTTGAGTCTGATGATCTTTACTGATTTATAATGATATCGGAAAACTCATTTCCAAGGTAGACAAATCTTTTTCATGAGAGAAAAAAATATTCTATCTTGGGTTTTGCTGTTAGCTTATAAATTTTGACACTGACCAAAAGTGTTCTGGAAATTAGATGCATGTTGTAAGTATTATGCAGAAACGGCACACTTTTAGTGCTGTTGTAATTGACTTAGTGTTGAAATCAATTGGGTTTCACATAAGGAACTTCTTTTTTTGAAACTTCTTAATTTGGTGTGAAGCTGTAAGACTAAGAATGGATTGTTTGTGCAATAAATGTGACTAGTTTTTTTTAAGCAGGCGTTGAATTCTATAATTTTGCACAGTGGATTTGCATGTAATTTTATAATTGGAACTTTGATTTTGGACAGTGTGAGACCAAATGAGTATTCTAGATGTTATGAAAATTGATTATACTCAGTTTTTAATCTCTGAAACCATATGTAGATACATTTTCATTGCTTTAAAAGAAAATACTGTCTTTCAGGTGAAAGATGACACTGCAAATTGGGTTCTCATTTAACAGTTTTTTGATCATTTCATGTCATTGTCTACAGTTTTCAGTGTCAGCATTCTTGCTGTTTTCATCTAGCTTGCTCGGTTTCCACTGACCAAGCGTCTTATCTTTGCTTTTGAGTAACTGTCCATTTGGTCTCAATGTAGCTGATTGCTTAAAGGAGTATGTTAATTTGTAAATGGTGATGATATTTACTTGCCAGTCTATTTAGCTGAAAGATATCTTGAAATACCTTCAGTTCCAAGCACAAAAGCATTAGTTTAGGCCGCTAGCCTTGGGGATTCCTCTAATCCCCTAAGAAGTCCTGCTATCTGCTTTTTTGTATAATCATTTGAATTTTTTTCTACATTTTTCTTCCATCCTATCAAGGATCTTCTATTGTGTACCTGATCAGAATGCTAGGATGTAGTAGCAGGTCACCAAATAGTACTTCTAGGCTGGGTTGGACATAGCTTTAGCTCTTTTGGACTCTCAGTCCTGGAGAGTAATTTCTTCTCTGTGTCACCAATGTCCTCATTCTCCTTTGCTCCATATGGGGAGAGATCAATGTTTATATCTTAGGTGGCTGCTAGCAAGCTTTAAGACCCTTGTGGCTCCACGCCAAACTAGGATGTAGAACATTATCTTTATGCTAATCTACAAAGTTGTCCCCAGAGGCTATGATCATAAACAAGCCTTTTAACCCAATAAATCAATCCAGCAAAGTTATCTGGTTTTGCCTAGGAAGCCCCTGTCACTGAGCTTTGCAAGGTGTATGGTGGCAGTGCGGTTAAAGCTGCTAATGGAAAGTTCAGTGGTTTGCATCTAATAGCTGTGTGGACACACACAAGTAAGGTGTGACAGTCTACTTCCATGAAGATGTACAGTCTTGGAAACCCTTTGGGGCAATTGTACTTTGTTCTATATGTCTCTGTAAATTGAAATTAGCTCAGCAGTTGTGACTTCGGATGTGTTTTGTTATATGTATGCTGTATAAACCAAAATGTGTGTATTATATGGCTATAAGTATATCTGCTCATGTGTATTTATTAAGTGTCTTTGCGTATATATATATGGACGTATTTACCTATATAACCATAACTTTTTTTGGTGATTGTTACAGTTCCCAAATTGTATGTTATTTGACTGAAGTCCGTTTTTTCTTGTCTGCTTTAAAAAACTTTTTATTATGATTTGGCTCACAGTTTATAGAGCAAATTGGCTTTTTATTCAATAGCTCATACACATGCTACTTTGTGTTACTGATTGCATTCCCCACAATGTAAGTAGCACATTTCACACTTCCTTCTTGTGTTTAAGGTTTTCATCATCATTCTTTCCTATCTGTTCCAGCCTTTGGAACTTTATCCCTGGGCAGATGCTGCCCTTTGGATCGCATAGTAGTTGATTGTTCATTGGAGTGTCGTGTCCCTTATTTGTTATTTTCACCCTATAGGCCTCTCTGCTGGTTGGTCGAAAGTTGAACCACGATGAGTGAGTTCACTTCTAGGTCTGATGAATGAAACCAAGGGCCGTAGTCCCTGGGGTTCTACCAGTATATCTGACCAAGAAGTCTGATCTTTTCGATGACTTTGGGTTTTGTTCCACAGTTTTCTCTCTAATCAGGACCCTATATTGTAGCAGTTCTCAACCTGTGGGTCGCAACTCCTTTGGGGTTCCAATGACCCTTTCACATGAGTCGCCCAGTTCATAACAGTAGCAAAATGACAGTGATGAAGTAGTAACAAGGATACTTTTATGGTTGGGGGAATCACCACAATATGAGGAACTGTATTAAAGGGGTGGCGGCATTAGGAAGGCTTAGCACCAATGCTCTATACGTGATCCCTCTAAGAGTGGTTGGAGTCTTGGCTGGGTACTATCTAGTTCTTCTTGTCTCAAGGTTGTGGAGATCGAGGTTTGTGTGCAACATCAGTTCACTGAACTGTTTCCGGATGTCTTCAGTTGTCTCACTCTTCTTACTACCTCCTCACAAGGAGACACCAATAGTTGCACCTTAAATGGCAACTTCGAGCTTTTTAAGCCCAAGTTATACTCACCCAAGTAGGATGTAGATGACCTGATGTTCTCCAGAGACTATGGTCCTAAGCCTCCAGGCCCAGTGACTCGTTCTTCAAGATATTTGCTTATGGATCAAAAGGTTACATACCTTTGCCCTGTTTTCTCTATTATACACATGAATGTATGTATAGTATGTTCATGTATGTATGCAGAAGTATCACATGCTAAACTTACGTGATCGTGAGTGTAGGCCCTTTTGCCTACTCATACCTGTTCACCTTGCTTATCTGCCTGTGTGTCTACTTACAGATGTTTATTACTGATAATACAGAATTGTGTGTGCAGTAGTATTTACCTTTGTTGTCTGTAACTTTTTTGTTTGTTGCTGTTTTGTCTTTAGTGTATCGAGCTGATCAACCCTTATTTAGGTTGCCTTTCTCTTCACCCAAACTAATATGCATCTATTACCTAGTTATTAGTAGGTTTGTAATGCATCAAAATTGACAATAGTGGGTGGATTATCTCATTAGTGATTTCTTATGTACTACTTACTTTGTGTTCTGGCTTACTTTGGTCAAGACATGCTGACTTCAGCCATGTTTGGTCTTGCCTTTCCCATCATTTCGGATTCTTGAAACTTAGTATTTAAGTTCATATTTGTACCTGGTATTGAAAAAGGAAATTGCTGAACATGAAAGATTATTAAGCTCTGGGTTCAAGCCTGGACTGTGTTCCTCATTGGCCAAGTCTCTGGCAAACCACATAACCCATCTTCACTTCAATTCCCTCACTACTTAAAAAAAAAAGAAAAGTGACTTCCCCATTTCACAGGCTGAATCAAATGAAATGGTGTATGAAAGGCAATCTAAAACTGTAAGGGTATGGTATGAGGTTTCCTACAATGCCCAGGAGACCTTTTGAGCACTTGCGTCCCATCTGCCAGTTGGAATAGCCACAGTGTTGCAGGGACTTGGGAGGGAGCTTAGATACCTCACTTTGGTGCCAATGTGCACTTGGAAGAGACTTGCTTGTCTATTTGCTCATTTTTAATTTTGGAGCAGTGTGGGAAGGGAGGGGAAGGAGTTTAACATATTGCGGTGTTAAATATTAGGGTCTGGTTTTAAAATGGGAGTTAGCAACACAGTAGTAGGATGAAATATGTTGGGTCATTACCAGTATTACAATGCATATATTTATATATATGTTTATTTTATTACATTTGGTAAAAGTGTTGATTTGGGTCATTTTTTACATGCTTTATCTGTTCCATTCCAACTTAGTGATGCTATGAGACAGAATAGGACTGTCCTATAGGGTTCTGAGAGTTTAATCTCAGAGAGCAGATCATCAGGTCTTTTCTCTTTCAGACCCACTGGGTTTGGACCCTTGACCTTTCGGCTAGCACTTGATTGCTTCACTATTGCACTGCCCGGGGCTGCTTTGCTTCTGTGCAGTGGGTTGTGGTACCGTGGTACTGATCCCTGGGCTTTGTAGCTAGCATGACAAGATAGACCAGATGCAGCAATTGAGTTGACTTTGACTCTAGTCAACCTGAGGTAAATCGGAATCGGACTATACTCCGTACCATTTCCAGCAGCTGTTTTTTTGGTTTTCCCCCTGCCGGCCCCCCACAGTTGATGGCCAGATCTTTCTTCCAAGGCATCTCTGGCTTCTACTTTCTGCTAGCAGCTGAGTGAATTAATTATACCTCCCTAGGACTCCTGTCTGTAAGATAAAAATAATTTCAACTGGGCTGAGCCCCGGTGGCGTAGTGGTTGTGCGCGGGACTGCGGCCCACTGGGATGGAGGTTCGATTCCGGCTTCCAGGAGCAAAGGCTGGGCCTCCTACTCCCACCACCAGGGCAGTAATGCCTAAAAAAAAAAAAGGAAAAAAATAATTTCAACTAATTTAAGGACACTATCTGGCAAAATAGAGCAGATGATAACCTCTAGGAAGCAGATTGCCACATCTTTGTTTCTTGGTGTGGCTGGTGGGTTCAAACCACCAACCTTTTGGTTAGCAGCAGAGGCTTACCCACCATACCACCAGGCCTCCACTTAAACCGGCACGGAGGAACCTTTTTTTCTCCCAAATGGCATTGGGATATTTATAGCATCATTGGGGAGCCATACTAGTACAACATCTCATCCCTCATGTCATGGCTCCCTGGTGGCCTGGTGGTTATGCGTTGGGCTGCTAACTGAAAGGTGAGCAGTTCAAACCCACCAGCTGGTCTACAAGACAAAGGTGCAGCTTTTTACTTCCATAAACAGTCTCAGAAACCCACAAGCAGTTTTACCCCGACTTACTGTGTCTGTAGGAGTCGGAATTGACTCGAGGGCAGTGAGTTTTAAAAATGTGTTTAAATGTCTTTTCCTTTTACAAATGGACTACTTGTTAACCCCAGAGGTATTGTCTTGGTGCTGACTAAAGCAGAGCTTCATATCTGATAATGACCAGACAAGTGCCTATTGATGTCTTCATCCAGTGTTCAGAGTATATTATGAGAGAGAGACGGAAACCTTTCATATTTCATTTTTGAGGTCTAAATTTAACTTTTTCATAGTTAATATTTTTGTAATTCTGTTGCAGAGAAATAAAAATTTGTTTTCTGGATTTATAGGTGGTTAATCTGGCAGAATTAAATGGATATTAAATGGAAATTAAATGGATAAATTTTGATGTAATTGGAAAGCCTTAATATAAAGTCAAGATAGTTCTATGTCTTCTATGATTATGGTTTTTTTATAAGCTAAACCAAATATGCATTTGTAATTACTCTGATTCCATAAACCATAGAGGATAGAATCTATTAAAATTTTTGGTAGTAAAATAGGATAGTAACTAAGGGCTTGTAACTTGGTATTTGTCCACTCAAAATGGTTCATTTCAGCTGAGCCCTGGTGGCGCAGTGGTTGTGTGTGGGACTGCGGCCCACAGGATTGACGGTTCAAATCCAGCAACAACTCTCCAAGAGCAAGGCTGGGCTTGCTAACTCCCACCAGGGCAGTAATGGGGGAGGGGGGTATGCGTCCAGTGTGTTCAGTGTAAAAAGCAAAACAGTTGACATGACAATAATAAAAGTAAAAGGTGACACATGTGATCAGCTAAAGTTAGTTTTGGTTTTTAACTTTGTACTTTTTTTTCTTATATATTATGTAATGAAATATTAAAAAACACAAAACATTCTGTCAACTTGCGATTGCCTTAATGGAAATTTAGTGTTCTATGATGTGGGTATACTGTAGTTTACAACAATTCCCTGTTAACGTTGCCAATTTTTCTCTCAATGTTGTGATGAGCTTAATCATTTTTTTTTCTTGTGAGCTTAGTCACTTTGATGCAATTATACTATTATATCTTTAGGATATTTTCTTAAAGGCATACTTGTTCAGGTCAAATAGTTTGTGTTTTAAATTTATATAGACAGGTTTTATTTCAGTGGCTTGTTAACAGCATATTCAGTGTTCAATTCCATGTATTCTTAGGGATTTTACTGATTTCAAACTTGTTGGAAGTCTTGCTTTTTTTCCCAGCACCAAAGCTTAATTCTGTGAATGGAGCAGGTAAAAATGAAAATAGCGATGGGAAGGAGTACTTTAGGATGAGTGATCTCTAAACCTCCTCCCTTAGAACTTTTTGTTATTATTTTGTTGACAATACATGCCAAAAGACAAGTCAGTTTCTACAGCTACCTTTAACTGACATGATTACATTGAGTTGTGAAACCATTCGCATCTCTTTTATAAGTTCTACCACCATTTGCATAATTTCACTACTAGGGAGGGTTCTATTCAGTTGCTATCCTCAGTTTGGCCTCCTATAGATATTAACCCTTTAGTGGCTCCTGGAACATGTGTATAGTACCCACCTGCATTTTCTGCCCTAATGTTTAGAGGTGGCCCAGTGAGATAAGCAGAGGACTGCTGATGCAAACCCAGTAACTACAAACCAGTTATTTCCCTTGGAGAAAGACGAGGCTGTCTTGCAAGCAGATGTACAGTCTCAGAACCCCTGGGGAACAGCTCTGCTTTTTTGTAGAGGTGCTACGAGCTGCAATCGACTCCATGTCAGCAGGCTTAGCTTGGTTTGGGGCAGGGTTTAGTAGGAAGCTGCCAGCTGGTGGGACCCTGTCTTGTCAATCATAGCATTAGCGAACCCCTCAGGATATGTTTTCTAATAAGTGGATAAAAATCCGCATTCCTATTTTTTCATTTAAAATGCCTTCTAGGGCTGAGCCCCGGTGGCGTAGTGGTTGTGCGCGGGACTGCGGCCCACGGGGACGGAGGTTCAATTCCAGCAGTGGGGCTGGGCCTCCTACTCCCACCATCGGAGAGCAGTGATGCCCCCCCCCCCCAAAAAAAAAAAATGCCTTCTACTGAGAACAAAAAAGTTGAAGCAAAAAATCGTTTGGTTTTAAAGGGTTGCAAGAGCATGCTCCTCAGGGCATACATCTTTCAATAGGTAAACTAGTGCAGTTTTTAGACTTCAGGAGCTATTTTTATTGTAAGATTTAGAGACTATTCTGATGACAGTGTTTTTAGGAGTTCATCCAGCCTTCATGGTTCTAGGAAGTTTGGAGGTCATGAGAATTTGAAATTCTATATCCTGCATTTCCCTGAATTTTCTTGTATTGAATCTTTGATGAAAATGTTCAGTAATGGTAGTTGACACCTCTCCAGGAGTCAGTGTTGTTCATGGAGGCAATTAGTCACAGAGTCCAGATCTTCTCCCTATTCCTGATTCTCCTTGGATTGGGTGGCTGCTTTTAAGATCCCAGTTACTATTATTAAAACTAGGAAGTAGAACAGAAGCACTAAACATGCTATTAGGCCAATTAGCCAAGCTATTCCATTACCCCATGAGACCATGACTTCCAAACTCAGAAATCGCATTCCATGAGGTTTGGGGTTGTACATAAGCAGCCTCTGCAGCTATTCTTTTTATGGGTGGTGGTTCTAAATATGTTACACAATGTTTGCCAATTCAGCTGTTTGCAAGTGTACAACTTATCGACAGCACTTAAAACCATCAACTGTACAATTCTACCATAATCAAAACAAATATCTTGGTTATCTAGTGTTGCTATAACAGAAAACAAGTGGATGATTTTCATTATTTTCTGTTTCTCACTGCCATCAAGTCCATTCCAATGCACAGTGACTGTACGGGACAGTGTAGACCTGCTCTTTTGGATTTCTGAGACTGTAACTGTTACGGAGAGTAGAAAAGCCACCTCTTTCTCTCAAGGGCTGGCTGTGAAGCAGGCTAGAAATCTGAGTTTAGGGTCTAGTCTAGAGGCATTCTCTCTCCTTCAACTCTGGGAGAATGTCCTTGTCTCTTTAGCTTGTTTCCTGATTTCTTGGAAATCTTCATGTGGCTTGGAATCAGCCTTCTAGCACTAATTTAATCTCTTTTATATCTCAAGAGATTCACTCAAGATATATCCTATTCTAATCTTGTCTCATTTAAAAAAAAAGCAAAGACAGCCCATTCACAAACCAGATTATAATCACAGATACAGGGATAAGGATTTAGAATACATTTTTTGGGGGACATAGTTTGATTCCTAACAGCAGTATTTATGTCACTGCTAATTCCCCCATCTCATCTCCATTCTGACCAGTAATCACTATTACACTTTGCTCTTTATACACTTGCTTTTTAAATTTTATTATTATTTTTCCTGCATCATTGCCCTGGTGGGAGTAGGAAGCCCAGCCTTGCTTCTGGAGAGCTGCTGCTGGATTTGAACCACCAACCCTGTGGGCCACAGTCCTGCACACAAACACTGCACCAGTGGGACTCAGCCACACTTGTCTTCTTTAAAATACAAAGTCATACACTATTTATCCTTTTGTGGTTTACTACACTCAGCATGTTATGCAGCTCCATCTATACTGTAGCATGTATCAGATGTTAGCCCACTGACTGAGTAGTGTTCAATTGCATGTTTGTACCAGCATTCTCTTTACGTGCTCATTTGTTGGGCACTTAGTTATACCTTTTGTCTATTGTGAGTAGTGCTGCAATGAACGTTGGTGTACACCTCTGTTTGGGTCTCTGTTTTCAAATTTTTTGATTATGTACAAAAAATATACCCGTGGAATTAACTGGGGTATTTGCTACTAGTACTTATACTTTTACGTTGAGGAAAATCAGTTTTCTCTGAAGATGGTCGCATTTTTCAGTTTTATCTCCAAACTTAAAAAAAAAATCATTTTATTGGGAACTCTTAAACAATCCATACATCAATTGTATCAAGCACATTTGTACATATGTTGCCATCATCATTTCCAAAACATTTTCTTTCTACTTGAGAGCTTGGTATCAGCAACTAACCGCCTCCTTCCCTCCTACCCTTGTGAACTCTTGATAATTTATAAATTATTTTCATTTTCTTTTTTACATCATCTGCTATCTCCCTTCATCCATGTTTCTGTTGCTCATCCCCCTGAAGGGTGGGTTGTACTTTGGTCATTGCGATCGGTTCCCCCTCTGTCCCCCTTTCCCCACTACTTCCCTCCTTCCCTCCTGGTATCACTACTCTCACTATTGGTCCTGAGGGTTTTATCTGCCCTGGATTTGTCCAAGTGTACATGCTTTGGTCTAGCTAGGTTTGTAAGATAGAACTGGGGTCGTGATAGTGGGGAGAGGAGGCATTAAAGAACTAGAGGAATGTTGTGTGTTTCATAAGTGCTATACTGCACCCTGGCTGGCTCGTCCTTCCCTTGTGATTCTTCTATGAGGGGATGTCCATTTGTCTCCAGATGGACTTTGGGTCTCAACCCCAACCCCCCTTGTTCACATTGATGTGATTGTTTGGGGTCTTCTAATGTCCGATTCCATCAACACCTCATGTTCATATAGGCTGGTGTGCCTCTTCCATATCAGCTTTGTTTGCTTCCCTGCTAGATGGCCACTTATTTAACTTCAAACCTTTAAGACCCCAGATGTTACATCTTGTAGATAGCCAGGCACCATCAGTTTTATTTACCATACTAACTCATGCATCTGATTTTGTCTTCAAATTTCTGAACTTTCTGATTGCTTGCCTCCTCACTAGAAAATTGTGAGCAATCCCCAAGTATTTATTTAACAAGTAGTTTAAATACAGAGCTCCTGAGGAGTTGCCTTACAGCAACCCTGTGACTCCTGCCTCGGCCTCAGTTGCCTGCCTGTTCTAATGCATCTTTATGGCTGTCATTCCAGTCTATCTCAGTTTTGACCTTCTGCTTCACCAGACTTGATTTCACCAGTGATGGTTGTTTCCTGATGTGCCCAGGGCAAGTGAGCTAGACATTTTTGTGGTTTGTTCATAAGATTTTCATTGATTAATTTTTGGGAGTTTATCACCAGATCTATTTTCTTTGTCTTAGTCTGTAAATTTTGCTGAAACCTGTTTGAAATACCAGTAATATACATGTATACCTTGTAAAAATAACTGGGATTAGAATGAAAACTAGGTTAAAATTTGAGATACTTAGAGAAACATCTATGATAATTAAAATAGATTACTACTGCTTTCTATTATTAAGGTTTCATATTGGGTTTTCATGGATTGCTTTTTATGCTTTATTTTTCTGAGGATAATGTAGTTTAATTGGGTTGTGATAGTCTTTAAACTGTCTCATGCTATTGAGTCATACCTGCAGTTAAGGCAAATATAAACTTGGTACATAAAGTACCAGTTTGATATTTTCTGTTATTGTTGAGGTAGTTGAATATAAAAAAGGATAATCATAGGATAGGAAACAGTCTAAGAAGTTAGCCTACTTATTTTAGTTATGAACTAATATTACATACAAAGATAAGTAAAGAAATAATACTATAATAATAATAGTATAAAACCATAGAAACAAAATTAAAAAATATCACTTTGTGAAGTTAAGGTTTCTTAACATATCCTTCATCCAGGTCCACATACTTGCGAAGGTAGTGTTTTCATCTCTAGCCTTTTTTCGCAATGATTTTTTTGGGATCTCTTAACAGCTCTTTTTTTTTTGGGGGGGGGCATCACTGCCCTCAGGTGGTGGGAGTAGGAGGCCCAGCCTTTGCTCCGTGGAGCCGGAATCGAACCTCCATCCCAGTGGACAACCACTGCGCACAACCACTACGCCACTGGGGCTCAGCCCCTCTTACAGCTCTTAGAACATTCCACGCATCATTTGTATCAAGCATATTTGTACACATGTTGCCATCTTCATTTCCAAGTATTTTCTACTTGAGCCCTTGGTATAAGCTCAACTTGCCCCCTCCTTTTTTAATTTTTTAAAAAATAAATCATTTTAGTGGGGGCTTATGTAACTTCCCTCATGATTAGTAAATATGTCAATTATATACAGACCACATTTGCACACTTGTTGCCATCATCACCCTCAGAACATCCTCTCTCCACTTAGGCCCCCCAGTACCGCTCCCCATATTTCCCTTCTCTTCCCACTCCTCCACATCTCTAACCTTTTTTGGAAGAGGTCTCCATTCTTGAATTAAAACACCATGTCAAAATGGCACTTTTGTCATCCTTGAGGGATTCAACCTGCATTCCCCCCCCCCCCCCCAATATGCTTTGAATTGGGGGAACAAAAAAGTCTGAAGGAACAAGATGGGACACATTTCCCAGTGACATTCTGGAGGACACTCTTGCTACTTTGGAAGAATGAGCAAGTGCAATGTTGATGGGGAAAAATCTGGTACAGTTTTCCTGGTCTCGTTCGTACCAATTTTCACTTTTCCTAAGGTCTTCATAATAAGCTGCCTTTATCAGCCTGTGTCCTTTAAGAAAATTTATTAGGATTACCCCCTTTGGAGTCCCAAATAGTTGCCATGAATTTTTTTTGTTGTTTTTTTTTGGGGGGGGGGGTTTGGGGGCATCACTGCCCTCTGGTGGTGGGCGTAGGAGGCCCAGCCTTGCCACTGGATTTGAACCTCCAACCCAGTGGGCCGCAGTCCTGCGCACAACCACTACGCCACCGGGGCTCAGCCCCAGTTGCCATGAATTTTGAGCTGATTGCTTCACCTTGAATTTATCTGGTCTGCCGACCCCTCCAAAGGCACTATTTTGAATGGTGTTTTTTTTATTTTTTTAATTTTTTTTAAAAAGGGACCCATTTAACAAGACCACGACAAGAGCGTTATTGAAAGAACTTGTCTTCAGCTGTACACACTGATGGCGGTGATGAGTTTAAACATAACTTGCTTGGAATAAATCACATGTATTAGAAGCAAAGTAGCAGCCCTTTCTGATTTATTCCCATAATTAAAAAAAAAAAAAAAGGAACAAACTCATGCCTTCTGGAAAGCAGTTTGGTTATAATATAACTCTAATATCTAAGAATTTAGGTCATCATACTTTCTTGGGCTTAAACTTATTATGATGCCTCTTAGATTATCAGGTAATAAGTTGGAATTAAGTTTTTTTATTTTTTTACTTGGCATCTCACTTCCCTTTTCATCCTCTCTTTGTATCTTAGGAAGAGTGTTTTTTTGTACTAGAAAAATGAGCCCCTCCTTTTCTCCCCACATCAGAAGGAGCTTAATTTTAGTCATTTCATTTGGGTCATTGGAAGAGAAAGACTATTGAAGTTGTAGAAGAGAGGTTATTCAGCGCCATGAATGATTATAGCCAACGGAGAGAAATTTATATTGAGGATTATTGCTTTGTACAAAATGTCAGATGATCTCTTTTTACCTTCGGTAGCACCATTTATTAGGAGCTTCTCCATGTATCTTTAGTCGGTGGTGGTGTGATTGCCGAGAGGCCATCTGCTAGGGGTTAGTCTCCTATTAAACTCTAGGCACTGGTAACTGTTTTTCTTGCCTCTCTCCTGAGCACTTACTCTGATAGAGAGAGCGAGCTAGCTTTATTTATGGACTGACTGCTTAGATGCTTCCATATTTATTTACATATGTAAACAGTTTTGTAAAACCAACACAGCCATCTTCTGTGCTTAGATTGTTCCTTCATTTCCACATTCATAGAAGAAATCTAAGTGCAGAGGACATCTGTTTTTATTTTTGTCTTTATAAAGTGTAATTTAACTTTAAGTTACTCTGCTGTTAAACTAGGGTATAACATTTTGACAAGACTCTTGACACTAGTCAATGATTAGCAAAACATACTAGTGATCCAACTCTTACAGTCACTGGACAAGCTGGACGCCCTCTCACATGTGCACAAATACGCATGGAAAATGCTCGTTTTAGTTTTGGACTTTTGTATATGTTATTTCCCTTTTCTAGTGTATGAAGGAATGACATGCACTTTAATTGCCAAAAGCAGTGTTTGTATTCTGTCAGCCACATGCTACATCTATTATGTAGTAGAGTGAATACCAGAAATACAAAGGCAGGAGGATAAGTGGATTTTTATTGGGAAGGCCGCAAATGAAGAGTGAACAAGGAAACTATTTCTTGTCACAAATGTTTATGACCTCTACAATCTGTGAATTATTTAGGAAGCATTTCAGTGTGTGACTTCCCTCCCTGCCAAGCCAGAACTGTTAAATGCTTTTTTAAAATGTATTATTTATATCATTTTATTGGGGGGCTCTTACAGATCTTATAGAGATCCGTCATTCACTTATATTAAGCACACTTGTACATATGTTGCTATCAACATTTCCAAAATATTTTCTTTTTCTTTTCCCCCCAAAACATTTACTTCCTACTTGAGCAAATGCTTTTTGGGTCAGTCTAATCCTTCTAGATTACCACTAAAAAGAAATACACTAAGAACATGGAAACATTGCTTACTGAAAAAAAACCCCGAAAGAGCAAGGGAAAGGAATGTAGAAATGAAGAAATTAGGCAGAACACTAATTAATTACATTTTCTTATCTACAGTCACTTGCAGAACTGGTTCAGATGACATAAATACCAGTTCCTTTTTTTTTTGTCCTCTACATCAGTGTACGGAAGTTACTAATATTTCTATGAAATGAAGCTATTAATACATTTGTACAGCAGTACCTGCACACCAAGAAGGCCAATACAAACACAAATCAAGGAATGACATTTTCCCAAAGCGGCATTGTGAAAGAGCCATCAACAATTGCTTCCATACACAGGAATGAATTTCTTTGCTATAGTAAATCAAAGTGGAAGGAGGACTGGAGGTGTGTAAAAAGGCTTCTCAAGGAGGAGAAGGATGTCATCCAGTCAGTATTTAGTTCTCTGCCCCTTCTGTCACATCGCCTTCTTCTCCTGCACTGTCTGATGTTCATGATAAAGGTGATGTCTTTGTATGAGTCTTCATTCAAGTACCAAGTTCTGTAGTGGCCTCATCCAAAGCTGGGTTAGCTGGTGGACAGCCGAGCCTTGGGTTATTAAGGAGCTCTTGGTAAAATACAGAAAAGTTAAGAGTTAGCCCCAGGTGGATTGAATAATGTGGGCTGCATTTCCTTCTTATTTATATCAAATGCTTCTTGGCAAGCTCCTTGGGACTTCTGTGTCGTTGTTTTTGATCATCACCACTTGCCGCTTCAGCAAGGAGCCAGAGATGATCTTTCATTTCCAGCTCGACCTTACTTTCTGGATTAGTTGCATTAGCTCTTACTGCACATTCTACTTGCTCCCAACAGTCCTTAATCAGCTGCAGCTTCTTGTTGGAGGTGTTTCTCTGCTGGATGCTCAAGGATGACCCTAGAAGTGGACCTGCAGCCCCAACAACATCCTTGAGCCACAAAGAACAGGCTGTTCACTCACTGTTGGACAGGTCGGTCTCCAGCTTCATTATGGCCATCATGCAGGTGGCCATGTTGCTATTAGCACTCAGCCTGCTTGACCGTCTTTGCCTTCTGTATCAACTCTTTCTTCTCCGTGGTGGACGGGCTGACCTCTGGAAGGGACAGGAAGAGACTGAAGAAGTACTCAGAGTGACTAGCAGCAATCTGGATCCGGTAGAACCCTCCTTGAAAACCTGCAGTCTCCCAGCTCATTAAAAATCTTAGCTCATCAATCTTCCAGAGGATGTCTTTTTGTATGTGTGTGGGGCATCACTGCCCAGTGGGAGTAGGAAGCCCAGCCTTGCCCTGGAGAGCTGCTTCTGGATTTGAACCATCAACCCTGTGTGCTACAGTACTGTACACAACCACTACGCCACCAGGGCTCAGCCCCCCAGATGATATCTTATCTTCCTCTTAAGAATAAAGATATTTTCAAGGTGATGAAAAATAAGTATTTATGTAATTCCTTTTCCTGTGTCCCTTCTACTGGCAACTCTGTTTGTGTATATATGTATGTGTGTGTTTATGTAGTGAGCTTCTGTTCTAAAAGGCAACATCTCCTAGATGCAGACACGAGGATCCTTGATGCACGGTGGGTTTTGAGTTGGGCTAGTGGTAAGACCGTAGTTAGAGCCCATCAGTAGTTCCACCCGAGTAAGGGGTCTTTTGCTCTCTTCCAGATTTACAGCTTTCTTAACCCACAGGGGCAGCTGTACACTATCCAATAGGATCTCTATGCGTTGGAATGGACTTGATGACCATACTTTTGTTTGTTTGTTTAGGTAAAAACATGCCCGAGTGACCCTGTTTGCTTATTCTGTTTAGTAACTCACTGCTATCCAGTTCCTTTTGATTCATAGTGACTCTAAAGAACAGAATAGAAAAAACAGAAAACCACAACAAAAGAACAGAGTAGAATTGCCCCTTTGGGTTTCTGAAGCCTTTCTAGACGCAGGGAGATCCGTCCTTCTTTCTGAGAAACTGGTGGAGTCACGCTGCTGACCTTGCAGTTAGTTCACCAGGTCTCCTGCTTAGTAAGAGTTAGTAAATGTTTCTACATAGCCTATGAATGGACATGAATGAAAAAGAGGAGTAACAGTGATTAAATTTCTAGATAGTGGAATAACAACAATTTTCTGTTTCACAATCTTTCATAATTTCCCGATTTCTTTCTGTAAGGAATGTCTAATTACTCTTATAATAAGGAAAATTGCTGTTTTAACGACGGTTTTTCATTGGCTGTTTTAAGTCTTAGCTATTGGTAAGAGAGTAGATCGTTAACTGACTCATACTCCTGAGCTGCCAGGAAGAAGTGGTATGAGAAGAATGGGCTACGCAGGGCAATTTAGACTTTGCCTTTGTAAGCTTTATTAGGACTGAAGACTGACCAGGCTTCCATCAAAATACAAGTTTTTTCTTCTTAATGAGCGGATAGAGAATTAGGAATGATGCCTTTAAAAGATTTCATGAAAGCTATAAATACAGGGCTCGGTCTGAACTCACAGTTCTCCTGAGATACAGATGTGAGCAAGGTCTATGTGGCGTTTATTTAAAAAAAAAAAAAAAAAGTTCCAGCAACTGAGATGTGACTCCGGTTTTGTATAGCTGGAAAAGGAATTTTGGTGCTGCAGTGTGGGATAAGCATTGGGCTGCTCATCATAAGCTCTCAGGCTGAAACCCACCATTCGCTCCCAAAGAGAAAACAGATTGCTGCTGTACAGATTTACAGTCTCTGAAACCCGAGGGAGTAGTTCTGTCTTAGAGGCTTCCTTGCTACAAGTCGGAAACCACATTATGATAGTAGGTTTTGGGGTTTTAGGGAATACTACATTTAAAGTTTTAATCTTTTACAAATAATAGTATAAACGAAATAATCAGAATTTAAAAAAATTTAGCCACACAAATATTTAGAGTCTAATTGATAAATTTGCTTATATAAGACTGTTTAGTGCATAAATTCATATTTTCTTTTTAGTAACTCTTAGACCATGAATTCTTGACTTTCTTTTGTTCCTCTGGAGCCCAGGGTGGTGCAGCGTGAATGCTCTCTGCTGTTAATTAAAAAGATTGAAGGTTGTAGTTGACCCAGAAACTCCTTAAAAGAAAGGCATTGTGATCTACTTCAGAAAACTCTACCATGGAAAACTGTAGGAAGCACCCATGGAATTACTATGAATCCAGATTATCTCGGCGCCAGTGGTAGTAGTTTTACATAATTGGTTCTGAAAAATTTAAGTAAAAAAGAGGAAAATTTCTAGTACTTCAGTGTCCTTTCTCTCCTCCCTTCTCTGCAATGTGACTGTGGGAGGTATTAGTCTTAGTAATCACAGGAGTTTCACAGGAACAAGATCTATAGGATTAAAAAAAAGATATTTAGGAATCATCATTTTTTCTTCGGGAGGAAATGTTTTACTACCTATCAATGTGAGACCACCTAAAAGAGAGGGCACTTTTTTCTGTTAGTGAAGACATGTCAGGCTGTTTTTGCAAGTTAATGTTTTGAGCTTCTGATTGTTACCCTGACCAAGGACTATACAGACCGTTTTATTTTATTTTTTTCCAGTAAGAATATAATTATATTTTCTTACATAAATTCTAATACTGATTCAACATTTTTTTTTTTTCAAATTTATAAGATAAAACAAGGCATAGGACTGGATCACTTGGCCCTTTCTCTTCGTATCCCCTCCCAGTTCAAAATGTTTGCATCTTGTAATGGCCAGCATCCTCTTGGACCGACAGTTGGGCTCAACACATTCGAGCCTCAGCATGATCTTCTTTGTGGGTTTAGCCTTCTTCCAAACAAATTGGCTTTGTCTGCCCACCATAGCCATGCTACTTCCGATTGTAATGTCCCTTTTCTTGCACGTACAGGGAATCCTTGTCCTCCTTATACTGGGTCACTTTGTGAGGTTGATGTTTGCCTCACTTCTTACAGAAAGTTCTTCGGGTTTTGGGTACATTGACCATCTTTGCGGAGATATGATCTACACAGTGTGCAATGTAAACAGGAACCCGAGAGGCTGCAATGCTCGCCTCACCCCCTCTGTCTCAAAGATCATTTTACACAATAGTAATGAGCTTCTTTTGGTAGCCCAAACTCTTAGCTTAAACCTCTCAGATTTAAATATATCATATGATTGAGTGTGTGCAGAGCTTCGGATCTTATTTTGGCAATGTACATTTCTTCTGTGTTAACATATTCAAAAATGACTTTAAAAATCATTGTATTGGGAGCTCATACAACTCTTCACAATCCATACATATATCCATTGTATGTCAAGGACCTTTGTTGTCCTCATCATTCTCAAAACATTTGCTTTCTACTTAAAAGCCCTTGGTATCAACTCCTCATTTTTTCTCCTCCCATCCCACTCCCCCCTTCCTCATGAACCTTTTATAATTTATAATTATTATTATTTTGTCATATCTTATACTGTCAGATGTCTCTCTTCACTCACTTCCCTGTTGTCCATCCCCCAGTGAGGAGTTTAAATGTAGAACCTTATAATTGTTTCCCCTATTTTATCCCAACCTACCTTCACTCTCTTGGTTTTGTCTCTCTCAACACTGGTCCTGAAAGTATCATCTGTTCGGGATTCTCTGTTTCCGGTTCTCTTCTGTCTCAGGGTACATCCTCTGGTTTAGCTGGATTTATAAGGTAGAATTGGGATCATGATAGTGGGGGGAGGAAGCATTTAGGAATTAGAGGAAAGTTGTATGATTCATCATTGTTACACTGCGCCCTGACTGACTTGTTTCCTCCCCACGGTCCTTCTATAAGGGGATGTCCCATTACCTGCACATGGGCTTTGGGTCCCCAATCTGTACTCCCCCTAATTTACAATACTATAATTTTTAGTTCTTTGATGCCTGATACCTGATCCCTTTGACACTTCGTGATCACACGGGCTGGTGTGTTTCTTCCATGTGGGCTTTGTTACTTCTGAGCTAGATGGCTGCTTGTTTACCTTCAAGTCTTTCAGACCCCAGATGCTATATCTTTTGATAGCTGGGTACCATCTGCTTTCTTCAGCACTGTGCTTATTTATGGACATATTTGTCTTCAGTGATCTTGTCGGAAAGTTGAACATCATGGAATGCCAATTTAATAGAACAAAATGTTCTTGCATTGAGGAAGTACTTGAGTAGAGGCCCATTGTCCCTTTGCCTTAATACCCTATAAGTATATGCACGTAAATCTATTTCCCCACCATCACATAGAAATATATTTACCTATGTACATGTCTGTATGTAGACCTCTATAAATGCCCTTTGCCTCCTAGTTCTTTCCTCTTACTTCCTTTTACTTTCCTCTTGTCTCACTATCATGCTCAACCTTCATTTGCGTTTCAGTAATGTCTCTCAGTTACATTACACTTGCTCCATCTCTACTAGGCCTCTCACACCCTCCTTGCCACTGATTTTGGATCACTTGTTCTTCTCTTGTCCCTATGTTGGTCAACACCAGCTCCTTTTCCCCACCCTCTCCCATGTCCCCTCCCCCCACCAACCACCAGCCCCATTGTTTTCTCCTCCAGAGTGTTTATCCAGCATATGTTATCTAGATAGACCTGCAGAGATAATAATATGCACAAAAAAAGACATAGCAAGATGAAGTGACAAAAGACAACAAAGTGACAGCAGAAAACAATGTTCAGAAAAAATATGTAAATAAGTTAAAAAAATAAAAATAATAAAAAGGAAAAACCTGTAAAATAGTTCAAGGTCTGTTTGTTGGCCTCTAGGAGTGTACTCCGGTTGAGGTGAACACTTGGATGGGGTGCCACGCCCTGGCTTTACAATCTGTCCTTGACACTCCTTTGAACCTCCATGATCTCCATGCCCCTCATGTTTTGCCTTGGTGTGGTGGGGTCAGACTGGGTGCAATTCCGATCTTGTGTCTCCAGTGTTGTCCCCCGTAGGGCCTTGGGTCAGCGAGGGACATCATGTCTCATAGTGGGACAGGCCATATGGTCCTCTCTGTGCATTGGCTGTTCTGAGGGGGATATTGTCCTCAAGACTTGGTGGGCCAGGATGTGCTCCACTCTCTCTACCTCCCATTTCATTTGCTCCTGGGTTCTCTGGTCAGACATGTCCCTTTCCCCAGTCTGCACTTTTAGTACTGTCATCTAAAGTAAATTTTTTGGGGTGTGTGTGTGTAAACATCTGTCCAAGTAATTGGGATTGGGGCTGGACCCTCAGACCCCTCCACTGACTTCATGCCTTCATGCTGCATTCACTGGGTTTAACTTGGTCCTTCTTTCCCATTGGAGATATAAACAATATCTTCCCCTTGGGTAAGTTTTCCCCCACTCTTCTTTTTAGTTGGCTACCATATGTAGCCCTGATTTTGGTTTGGCTGTTTTTTTTTTTTTTTAAACCTAGGGGCATTATATTTCCAATGTGGTCATTTGCTAAATTTCCAATGTGGTCATTTGCTAAATGGTTATCTCATTTGTTGACTGTCATGTTGTGGCTGTTTTGCATGGAGATGCTCAATGTTGTCAGTAATGGGGCTTCTAAAGTAACAGTTCTTTTTAAAAATTCATTTTATTGGGGCTTGTACACCTCTCATCACAATCCATACATTCATCCATTGTGTCAAGCACATTTGTACTTTTTTTTTTTTGCCAGCATCATTCTCAAAACATTTACTTTATACTTGAACCCTTGGTGTCAGCTTCTCATTTTTCCCCTCCCTTCCCATCCCCAACAGTTGTTCTTTATGTGGTTGCTTTATATGACTTAAGTTTCTGTCTTAGATTCCTAGTGCTGTTATGACAAAACATCACAAAATGCATGGCTTTAAAGAACAGTGCTTCCTCTTCTTTTGTATCCTAGGTCTGGAGATGAGAAGTTAAAATTAGGGTCATGGTTGTGTCAGTCCCTTCTGGGGCCTCTGGGAGAGGAGCTGCCTCTCTCCAAACTCTTTGTGGATGCTGCCAATCTGTGGTGTACTTTGCTGCTTGTAGATGGAGCTTCATATGGTGCTGCCTACCCTGCCACAAGCTCCGACTCGTTGCCATCCAGTCAGGACTGGGCAGAAACGCCCCTGTGGCTTTCAGAAGTAGAAAGTCTCCTCTTTTCTCCAGTGAGCTGCTGGTGGTTTCAACCGCTAACCTTGTTAGCAGCACACAACCAGGCCTCTGGTTTTTCTCCATCTTTCCTTTTCTAAGGGGATGAGATCTAGGACTCACCTCACTCCAGTGTGAATGAGCTGATAATGCCTTGGAAGAAACACCCTTTCCCCCAAACAAGGACATGTTTACACGTACAGGGGCTAGGACTCCAATATAGAATTTTTGGTGGATACAAGTTAATCCATAATAGGTTTTTTGCTTTATCCTGAAACAGCTATGTTGGTGGTCCAAGTATAAACTTGCAGAATAGGCCAAAATGATTACTTTGGGAATACAGTGTTACTCCCACGAGGTAGCAGCTATTTGCCCAGTAATACAAAGAGGAGGCTTTCTAGCCCATAAAGAATTCGTCTTGGAAACCCAGAGGGGCAGTTCTACACATCCTATGATGGAAACAACTCAGTGATAGCTTGTGAGCAGTGATAGCCGTTGTAAGAAGCTGTGGCGTATGGTGAGCAGTTGGGTTTCCAACCATAAGGTGAGCAGTTCAAACCCATCAACTGCTCCATGGGAGAAAGATGAGGCTTTCTGTTCCAATACAGATGTACGGTCTCAGAAATCCACAGGGGCAATTTTATTCTGTCCTGTACGGTCTCCCTGAGTTGGCATGGAGTAAATGACTGTGAGCTTGGTGTTTAAGTATAGCAGTTGAATACTTGTGAACTTGATGTTATTAGCCCCAATTTATAGATGAGTAAACTGTGTTTTCTAGCAATTAGTACTTGGCTTTGAAGTCATTTGAGCCGAGAACTTCTGTCATCAAGTTTGGTCCTCTTCTCTGTATTACATTTTAGCGTGGTGGACAGGAGGTCTGTCTCCAGCCTCTCAGATTGTAGGCAAGCTCCTTAATAAAATGCCTAATGTTCTCATTGTCGAAATGGGGATAAAAATACCCATCTCGGGCTGAGCCCCGGTGGCGTAGTGGTTGTGCGTGGGACTGCGGCCCATGGGGACGGAGGTTCAATTCCAGCAGTGGGGCTGGGCCTCCTACTCCCACCGCCGGAGAGCAGTGATGCCCCAAAACAAAAACAAACCAAAATTACCCATTTCTTAGCAAATGCTAAGAATAGTAGTTCAGAACGCTTAGCCAAACTTGCTGCCCTCAAGTCAATTCCAAGTCGCCCACTAGTAAGTACCTTCCAGGAGCTTGCTGCTATTGTTGCCGCAGTGATGATGGCAGCAGCCCTGCCTCTATCTGTGAAGAGTAAGGGTTGGAAAGTGAGTGGGAAAATAGGAATGGTCAAAGATGACAGATTTTGAGCTTCGGGAAAAAAGATGTCGCAATCACTTGATTTTTAGCAGGAAGATGGAATTGTGTCTGTGTAGTGGCTTTAAACTCAGAAGCAGTTGGACTTCAAGGTACACATGTGCTAGTGAGTTGGAGCTTCGGGACAGGCTGACAGACAGGGCTAGTGTGGGAGGGAACCTAGTAATCACTCTCACAGATGATGCTTGGAAAATCGACATTGTGCCAAGACTTGAATACCACCTTTAACAGCAGCTGCCTGTTGCCTTTCCTTATGTAAGTTCTTAGTGCTATTTGTTACATCACACTGCAGTGAGAAGCTTGATAGATATCTTTCCTTTTCATTACTAACAATAATACAGAAAGTCAGCACATCTCTTACTATAAATAATAGGTAAATGCACCAGGGCAGTGATGCCCCCCCCCCCCCCCCATACACACACAAAATGGGTAAATGTTAAAATAATTCATTAGCTTTCTTTTATTTTTCAATTATTAGTTTTCTTACACTTTTCATCATATATGTAATGCCTAAGAACTAGAGGTGATAACGCTGAATGATGGTTATAACATTCTACCATTTAGTGCCTGTGTGAGCTAAAGTACTGTTAGAGTACTATTTCAAATGTCATGCATTCTAAATTAAATGCAATTTGTTTGAATTTACATGTTGGGAAATAGCTTGCCCCTAATAAGCTTTTATATTTATTAATAATAGAACAGTATATTCTATGTATATTTCCAAGGGATTTAAAAAATGTGCACCTGTATTGTATACTTGTTGCTTTCCATTTTCTGAAAATTGAATCAGCTTTTATGGCTTTTGGGTGCATATTTTAAATTAATACACTAAAAATCTACATAAGCATATTTAAAAATAGGGTTCTTGGTAACCTTTGAATAAAATGGCGCTTCAAAAAGTTCATAGAAGGGCTGAGCCCCGGTGGCGTAGTGGTTGTACGCGGGACTGCGGCCCACTGGGATGGAGGTTCGATTCCAGCTCCATGGAGCAAAGGCTGGGCCTCCTACTCCCACCACCTGAGGGCAGTGATGCCCAAAAAACAAAACAAACAAACAAAAAGCTCAAAAAAAAAAGTTCATAGAAAAATGGGATGAAAAGATAACAGAGATTTCTCATGAACTTTTGCAACAAACCTCATGTTAGCATGTTTAAAAATCAAATCCTTTTACTGAGAAGCGCTAGAAACTAAAAGCGTAGATTCCTACGGAGCATTCGGTCTCTTGGCAAGTAATTTTTAAAAATTGAGATTAAAAATATACCCCAGCAAAGTATACATCAGTCATTTCGAGAATTTCTATATGTACACTGTAGTAACACTGACTACACCCTCCAAGTTGTGTAACAATTCTTGATGTTTCTCAAGTTATTCCATGAAGATACATTCATTATATCAGCAGCCCAAATAAAATAAACTAAATGGGAAACCCTGTTTCCTTCCACCCTGGATACCCACTGATAGCTGGGTAACCACTGTATATTTGCCTGTTTAATGTCATATAGTATTCTTTTGTGAGTGGCTTATTCACTTAGCATGGGGATTTCAAGGTTCCTCCTTGCCATAGCATGCATCAGGGTTCAATTTCTCTTCAGAGCAGAGTGCTAGTTCATTGTTTATATAGATTACATTTTGTTTATGCATTAATCAGATGATGGACATTTTGGTTTTTACACCCTTTGGCAACTGAATAGTGTCACAATGGTGCTTGTGAGGGGCCTTCAAAACATTTGTGGAAAATTTCATCCTTAAATTTTTTTTTGGGTTGAGCCCCGGTGGCATAGTGGTTGAGTGTGGAACTGTAGCCCACTGGCTTGGCGGTTCAAATCCAGCAGCAGCTCTCTAGGAGTAAGGCTGGGCCTCCCACTCCCATCAGAGGGCAGTGATTGCCTCCCCCCCCCACCCCCCACCAATTTTTTTCCCATGAACGATTTAAAGGTCCTCATGTGCATGTCTCTTTGAATCCCTATTTTCCAGTCTTTTCTCTCTCTACATATAGAGAAAATGGACTCACTGAGTCATATGGCAGTTTTGTGTTCAACTTTTGATTGTGTGGTAGCTGTATTGTCCTATGAGACCACTGAATCAGAATTGACTTGAGGGTATACAGCAACAGCAGCTAATGACATTGAAAATTTTTCATGTATTAACCAAACCATATCAGCAGTTTTTTTTTTTTTTTTTTTTTTGGCATCACTGCTCTCCGGTGGTGGGAGTAGGAAGCCTAGCCCCACTGCTGGAATTGAACCTCCGTCCCAGTGGGCCGCAGTCCTGCGCACAACCACTACATCACCGGGGCTCAGCCCCTCAGCAGTTTTTAAAAATACATTGGCATCTTCTTTTTTGGTATCATCTAAAGAAATCCCTACCCCTCAGTTTTGCCGTTCTTTTTCTCTTTTTGTTCATCTAGAAACAGGCATATATATTTTTAGTCCTATGTAAAGCAAACACATCAACAGATTTAATTGTGTGAAACAAAAAGTTGACATGAAAAAAGTGCTGTTTTATTAAATATTTGTATATTCTAAAATTTATCTTTGGCCAACATAATTTGATGAAGAAATAGATGTCTTTCTCTCACTGAGAATAATGTGGAATGTAATTTCCTCCCCCAAAGGAAATACTTGCATGACAAAACATGCATATGGCAACATTTTCTGTATATGCATTTTAATTATATTGGTTATATGCTTCATGTTGTATCATCATTCCCTCTAATTCTACCTATATTTGCTTCACCATTAATTTAGACTCTGTCCCTAATGAGATGGAGTTGACACAGTGGTTGCAGCAGTGGGCAGAGATATGTGTATATGCATAATGTATGTGTAATGCAGTATACTGTATAATGTATAACCAGTGTGAGAAAGGCACAAGACCAGGTAGTGTTTCATTTTGTTATACAGAGGGACACTATGAGCTTGAATAGACTTGACAGCACCTACAGACCTAATTGCCACAACCCTCAAAGTTCTCAACTGTGTGTTAGAGTGTTGTTAATTTCATCTGCTACAGATAATTCCTTGGAGTGTGATGCTCAAGGCAAACATTATTATGATGTTTGCTAAGTAAGCTATTGTTTAAAGTTGATTTCATGGGATGTTTTGGGGTTTAGAGATTTTCTGGGCAGTAGATTTGAGGGTACTATTGTCCATTTTATTCAATTTTTTAAAAAGTTAAAAAAAATTCAAATTTTACTTAGAAAGGTTCTCAGTTTTGTCCTGTGAAGCTACTTCATTCCAGCAACATCTACCCCAACTCTCTTTCCCAACAGTAATTTATTTGCCATTCTCCCAAACAAAGAATTAGGGACTATTTGATTGTTTCTTTTAAAATGTATAATAGAACATATTTTACCTTTCAGAGATTTATGGGACCTTCCAGGAATTTTGGAGTAGTTTAAACTTAATCTACAAAAAAAAAAAAATTAGCCTTAATGGTCTTCAGTTTATTTGATTTATAGAATTATTAGGATAACTTTTTCTTGCTCAAAGACATAAAATTTTAAAAATATGCATAAATTTATGTCTGTTTGAGCCTTTGGTATCAGCCCTCATTTTTACTGTAGCTTTTGTTTGTTTGTTTGTTTGTTTTGGCATCACTGCCTCTGGGGGTTGTGGGTGCTACCCAGTGCTGCCCCTGAGAGCCGCCACTGGGTTTGAACCTCCAAGTCCATGGGCCGCTGTCCCGCACTCAACCATTTATGCCACTGGGGCTCAGCCCTACTGTAACTTTTTATGGGAATAGAAAGCCTTATCCTTCTCCAGATGAGCGGCTGGTGGTTTTGAACTGTTGGCCTTATTGTTAGGCACCCAATGCATAACCACTACGACACCAGGGCTCCAAAAGCTGGGAGATTTTTGCAGGGTGAACTTTTTTTTTTAAACCTGTAAAATAATATTATTTCTCACTCATGTATGACTTTAAAAAATCATTTTATTGGGGGCTCATACACCTCTTATCACAATCTATACATCCATCCTTTATGCAAAGCACATGTGTAATTTGTTGTCATCATCGTTCTCAACACATTTTCTTTCTACTTAAGCCCTTGGTATTAGCTCCTCATTTCCCCCTTCCCTCTTTCCCTACTCCTCTCTCCCTCATGAACTCTTGATCATTTATAAGTTATTATTATTATTTTTGTGGGCATCATTGCCTGTGGTGGTCGTGGGCGCTACCCCTTGCTGCTCCTGAGAGCTGCCCCTGGAGCTGAACCGCCAAGCCCAAGGGCCGCAGTCCTGGACTCAACCACTTACGCCCCCAGGGCTCAGCCCTATAAGTTATTATTATGTCTCCCTTCACCCACCTCCCTGTTGCTCGTACCCCAAGGAGGAGGTTATATATTGATTCTTGTAATCAGTTTCCCCTTTCTACTCCACCTTCCCTCTACCCTCCCGGTATCGCCAATCTCACCACTGGTCCTAAAGGGATATCTGTCCTGGATTCCCCGTGTTTCCAGTTCCTATCTGTACCGGTGTACATCCTCTGGTCTAGCCTGCTTTGTAAGATACAATTGGGATCATGATAGTGGGGGGTGGAAACATTTAAGAACTAGAGAAAATTTACATATTACACTGTTCTCTGACTGGCTTGTCTCCTCTCTGCGATCTTTCTGTAGGGGATGTCGCTTCACCTACTGATGGGCTTTGGGTCCCCAATCTGTACTTCCCCTCATTTATGATGATATAATTTTTAGTTCTTTGATGCCTGATACTTGATCTCTTTGACACCTTGTGGTCACACAGGTTGGTGTGCTTCTTCCATATGGGTTTTGTTGCTTCTGAGCTAGATGGCTGCTTGTTTACTTTTAAGCCTTTCAGACCCCAGATGCTGTATTTTTTGATAGTGGGGCACCATCAACTTTCTTTACCATTTTGCTTATGTGTACATTAGTCTTTAGCCATTGTGTCCAGAAGGTGAACATCATGGAATGCCAATTTAATAGAACAAAGTGTTCTTGCATTGAGGAAGTACTTGAGTGGAGGCCCAATGTCCATCTGCTGCCTTAATACTAACCATATAAGTATATGCACATAGTTCTATTTCTCCATCATATATACATATATTTACCTATGTACATGTCTATATTTTGACCTCTAAAAATGCCCTTTGCCTCCTGGTTCTTTCTTCTATTTTCTTTTACTTTCCTCGTGACAGGACAACTTTTTAATCACTTCCCCATAAAAGAATTTATATAAATCTCTTTATTTATGTCTTCTTAGTAAATCCTGTGAACGAATTGCTTAGCTGTACAACAAGGGGGCTTCAAACGGGTTGTACAAAATGAGGTTATAAGATAATGAATGGCATTTTTCCACGAAGTTTTTGAGGCCCCCACATATATCTATTTCCTTTCCTTGATAAACACTTAGAGGATCTTTTAAAATGCAATGTTTTGGCTACCATTTCAACTGTACAGAAGCAGTTTTATGATAAGACCAACAAAGCGCCTATTGGAAGCATCCCAGAAGCTGACTCACTAAGGAGCATTGTCACTTTGAAGGGAAGGCCCAGTTCAAGATCGTATTTCAAAGCTTCATGCTACGATTACATCAATGAAAGACACCCAAGAAATCGAGATGAGATCTTGTCTGAACCTCTTGGGAACAGTGATGCAGATGTAGGAAAGACTTACTTAATAAGGTGCAAGTAAGACTTCCTTTGGTTCCGGCTTGTAAAATTTGAGGGTAGTGAACAAGTTGAAGATTCCTAATGATGACAAATTTTGTTGGTGCCGTGGTGCCCTTTTCTTATGTATGGCTGGACAATCATCTTATAATGACTAGGGGTTAACCCAAGAAGCTCGATGCAGGATCAGTTTTCTAGGGCTGAGGGAATAGACTTAGATCAGGAGTGAGCACAAGTATCATGTTATGTCAGACACTGTAGCTACTGTTTCCTACAACAGACTGAAAAAACCAAAGCAAGACTAGAATCAGTTCAGTTTTCAGGAACTTGCTTACTGGCATTATATTGATTCGGAATTAACCAAAAACATAGAGGGAGGTAAGTGACAGTATGTCAACTGGGGTTTCTTGTTCATGCATACATGGGTTTATTCCAAACAAAACATGTCTGTGTTATAAGAATATGATTGCAGACAAATTCTCGCAGTAATACACTTGTCTTGTTAGGGTACCTTCCAAAAACCAAAAAATAAAAATAAAAAAAAGGAAAGGCATATCAAAGTTTAGTTCCAAAGGGGTAGTGTTGATTTTTTAAAGTGGAGAAATTGTAAGAAAATTGTCTGTATTGGTGAGAAAATGACCAGGAAAGATGTGCAGAGGGATCTTTTTCCATGACAGTACACCTGTGCATTCTAGCCAGGACTGTCCTATGAGAATTTCATTGAGGAACCTTGCCCTATCTACATAGTCCTGATTCTGCACCTTTCAGACTTTTTGTTTCTGAAACTCACACATTTGAAAGGAGTGCATTTTGAGTCCCCTGAGAATGAATGCCCACACTGCCATTTTGTTGTATAAATTGAAGATCACAAAACTCTTGGAGGAATTGTTAGAGAGATGGAAATGCCACCTTTAGAAGTATAGAAGCAAGAGCTTCAAAAAGCACACAGAAAATGGCATTAAAAGATAGTGGGTTTTTTTCCCCATGAACTATTTGAAGTTGCCTCATAGAGACCTAGAGTGGAGACAATCATTAAACAATAGCTTCATTGCTTATACTTCAATAAAGGTTTCTAGCAATACTTTTTTTTGGTGGGGGGCGGGGGGAGCATCACTGCTCTCTGGTGGTCATGGGAGCTACCCAGCGCTGCTCCTGAGAGCCGCTGCAGGATTTGAATCGCCAAGCCTGTGGGGCGCAGTCCTGTACTCAACCACTTATGCCACCGGGACTCAGCCCTTTCTAGCAATACTTTTTAACTTAACTGTGTGTGTGTGTGTGTGTGTGTGTGTGTGTGTGTATGTGTTACAAAGGTGGAATTGCTCCGCTATAGTACTGTGACAATTGGTACTGATTTTTTTTTTGGGGGGGGGGCATCACTGCTCTGCGGCGGTGGGAGTAGGAGGCCCAGCCCCACTGCTGGAATTGAACCTCCATCCCAGTGGGCCGCAGTCCCGCGCACAACCACTACGCCACCGGGGCTCAGCCCCGGTACTGATTTTTTTTAATTTGTGGATTAGACTAGTTGCCGCTCCATTTCTGAATCCAGTTTTGCAGCCCTAGACTTTTCTAGGTGGCAAATTAATCTTATAAAATTATTATTGAATTGTTAACTATTGGCTTTGTTTGGAAATAGAAGGAAGGTGCTTTCATCGTGCTGTTGAAGGTTGCCCTAGATAAGAAAATGCTTGAATGATCTGAAAATGTTTCAGGTTATCAGGCTTAGTGTATATGTAATTTCACTTAGAAGGGTCAGCACAAGGCAGGTCCTTATGAGATGGAGGTTAAAGGTGTCCTAACTGTCCAACTTTCTCAAAACTGCTGTGTGATTCTGTTATCTGATACAGCTAATCTTCCTCTACTTGGTATTCCCCTCCCCTCAGTGTCATGTCCATCATATCCCAACCAAACCTCACTGATCCCACTGCCATTGAGTTGGTATTGACTTAGAAAAAGCCTTTATAAGATTTTCAAGTCTGAATCTGTATGGGAGCAGGCATTATAATCTGGAACCACTGACCTTGCAGTCGAACCCAGAGACACCAGGCTGCAGCATCATACAGAACTCACTGTCAAAAAAACGGCTTATCAGGTTGTAGGGACTGGCAAATCCCAAATCTCTGGATTAGGCTCTAGTCTGGAGGGATCTCTTCATTCACATTGCATGGTTACTGGGACTGATTAAATTGGTAGCTTTCAAGACTGGCTGTAGACCACAAAGAATTAGTAGGTCAAACCCATCACACATTGTTAGGAGATCCTCATATACAAACATCAGAGGACTGCTTTCAGCCATTTTCTAGATTCTTCGTAATATAATGTTCAAAAAGGAAAAATTAACTTTTAAAGTCCTGTTATCTCTTGAGGGGCTTTCTCTAGAACATTCTTAAAAGATAGAAGTACTTTGATTTATCTAACATATTACTGTTTGAGATGATTTCCATAATTTGAGATTACCGATTTCCCTCCATGGTTTCACTGGACCAGAGAAAGTTTCTTATGCAATGTGCTTTTTTCTAGTCTTAAGATAATGGAGTACTTTGACACGGTTCCTTTGTTTCTGAATTGGCCTTTTATGTATGCCACTCCTACTTTATTTCTTAAATGGTTAAACTATTATTGACATTCATTAGCAATTTGACTTGGGCAAGTTTTTGGAAAAAAACACTATCTACGTGCCTTAGTCTCCCCTTTTGCAAAAATGAGAATGATAAAACAACTTTCCTTGTTGGGATGTTAAAGGATTAAATGACTAAAAAATATGAAGCACTTGGGACATTGCCTAGCGCTCCGTAAAAGCTCTGTATGCTGCCTATTCCTATGTAGGCCGTGTGTAGGGCATGAACGAGATCAGTTCTTAACCGTGTCTAAGAGTGTGTTGGTAAATTGGACACGGCGTAAAGGCCTTTCTTTAGCCTTGCTTTCGTGTAAGAAGCCTTGGTGGCAACTGTCAGTTCAAACCCAGCAGTTGCACTTTGGGAGAAAGGTGGGGTTATCTGCTCATGTAAAGACGTCCAGTCACATAAACTCTGTAGAATCATCGTGAGTTGGAATTCACTCCATTTTAGTCCAAGAAGCCCTGGTGGCATAGTAAGTGAAGCATTGGGCTGCACACTGTCAGTTTGGTGGTTCAAACTCAACAGCCATTCCACAGGAAAAAGATGAAGCAGCTTGCTCCCATAAAAGATTTAGTCTAGGAATCCCTAAGCAATAGTGTTACCCACTCATGTACAATCTCTCATGTAGGATTGTTGTGAATTGGAATTGAATTGATGATGGGTTTGGTTAGTGTAAGAAATGCTGGAAGCTTTTTCCATTAATGCTGCATGTGTAATAAGTAAAGGTGATTTGACTAGAAGTTGGTTTAGTAGTTTCAAAGTGGAGGCAAATTTACATGATATGAAAGGACAAGTAGTACATAGGATCCCTGTGAGTCAGAACTCACTTGCTGGCCCCCAATGATAACAGGAATTGTCCCTAACTTGGTGTGTTTTTTTTTCTCTTAAATTATTTTATTGGGGGGGGGGTGTCATACATCACAATCCATCCATCCATCCATTGTGTCAAGCACATTTGTATGTTTGTTGCCATCATTTTCAAAACATTTTCTTTCTACTTGAGTCCTTGATATAAGCTCTTCATTTCCCCCCTCCTCCCCCTCTCTCTCTCACAAACCCTTGATAATTTAGAAATTATTATTTTTTTCATGTTTTACACTGACGACTATCTTCCTTCACAATGTGTTCTTAATTTGTATTAAAATAAGGATCATAGTTTCTGCCCCACATAGTTTGTAACTCTTAATTTTGATCATTGTTCTGCAAGTTTTAAAATTGTTTTCAAAATCTAATAGAACTTTAACAGTAAAAAGCTCTGTATTGTAGAACTTAAGCAATAGTTTTTTTATTACCCTAGGACTTTAAAGATAAGTTAGTTGGAAGTGGGCTCTTTTCTGTTTTATAGGTCCCTGGAAAATAGGTTGTTGTTTGAGTTGAATCCTGAGCATATTCCTGAAAATAGTGCAGTGATGTAGAACAAAATAGTGTACATGAGACTAGAATTATTAGAAGAATAAAGTGATAGTTTTTGACAAAGTATATTAGTTAATCTGGGTCATAAATTAATGGAGAACTTGGGATTGCTGGGTTTTATTTAAAATAGTTATTTTGAAATGATTAATCTAGAAACCAAATTTTAAAACTTGGAAATGCTGGATTTTTTTCTACTTAAAAAAACTTCTTTTCAAGAAAGCAATTCTCAAAAGCTAGCTCATTGAGTGCTATATGAATTTTAACCATTGCTGTTATTTATAATCACTGATAATGCGTCTCTTGCTATGCTTGTTTCAGATTTCTGCCATTTGAAATGAATTGCAAATATGAGGGCAGATAGAATGTTGCTACGTGACTGGGATCTTAAAAGCTTGTGAGCAGCCATGTAAGGTGTAATTATTGGCCTCTCCTTGTCCCAAGGAAAGAAGACTGAAAACAAGCACATGGAAGCAAATAGGCCAATGGTTCGTGTGGGCATTTGCCCCCGTGATCATGAGACGAGAGAGTGTCTAGCTACTATCACCAACTGCTCTGAAAGGGAGTGCAGTAGAATGTCCTGGGTGTAGAGGGAGAAAATGGTGAACAAAGCAACATTAAGACATCAGACATTCTGATCAGATAATATCTGGGGTTTTATCTATCTATGATCCTTAGTCACCTTTTTGATTGGAAATTGACCTCACTCCCATGACTCAATTTTCAGCCTTAGAATAAACCAACTATTTGAAATCAAAAGGGCAGCATTTACCGCAAATTTAGAAGGGTTAGGGACATATCCGCCACCAAGGTCTACATACTAGTTAGTGTTTCCAGTTCTCTGACCCTTCTTTGAGGAATTCGATACTCTTTGAGGTGCATCATGTTAAACAACACGTTGGGCACCTTCAAGGGACTCATTTTGTGTTCCCTTAAACGTTCAAAGGGGCAAGATCAGGACTGTCTGTGGGTGGAGTAAGGGTTCCCAGTGAAATTGTCACAGGATAGTCCTCGGTACCTTTGAAGAATGAATGCACTTGTAGGTGCATTGTGATGGGAAACAATCTTAAGTGTAATTTTCCTCACCTTTTTGTGACTGTAGTTTCTGAGGCGGTAAAATCTTCCCAAGAGGATGGAGCCTCCTCCTCTTTCTCCCATGGAGCTGCTGTAGGGTCTGGGTTAGCAGCTTAGTGCTATCCCAATGGGAACACCACGACTTCTTGTACTACCCACGGTTTCCTGATTAATATGTAGATAGTGGCCAATCATTTCTTGTGGTCTCTTCATTCTGCAGTTTTGGGGGCTTGCAGCTATACCAGGTCATTTTTGTACCTGTCTCTCTTTTTCATTTGCATAAAATAAAGTTGCGAAATGAGGGGGGCTAGGGATGAAGAAAACCCCATGAAGTTGACAATCCATGTATAGCTTTTGACTTTCCCCAAATCTAACTACTAAACAGCCTTCAGTAGACTGGAAAAATTATCAATAACATAAGCAGCTGATTAACATATTTTGGATTGTGTATATTTCATATACTGTACCTTCATAAAAGCTGCATTTTTAAGATAAGATAAAATATATTTTGCAGTCAGTATAAAGTTTCCATACTTGCTGGCATATTGATGGTTTCATGAATTTTCTGGGTTTATTTTGGAGTGACACAGTAATTTTATTGAGGGCAGGAAAGTGCAGGATTTCGTTGTTTGCCTGGGCCTTAGTTCCTAGCTAAGACTTCATGTCCTCTACTCCCAGCCCATCACAGCTTCTTGGGGCATGACTTAGACAGGCAGAGTTGAGAAAGAAAAGCAGGACTTGCTGGAGTTGCAAAGAGAGGGAAGAGCCTATTCAAATCAGTACTAACAGCACCGCCCCCCCCCCCCCCCCCCCCCCCCCCCCCCCCCCCGCCGGGGCAGGAAACCAGAAAGTGGCAGAAGGGGATGGCAGCTTAAGTTGGCCTTCTTTGCACAGCAAGAACCCACCTGCAATGGACAGTGAAGGAAGGTGGACTGGGTGAGGGGAAGGTCCTATGTCATGGTTACTGCCACTTGTTCAGTGAAGCTAGCCAGGTTTATGTCCTGTTCCCAGGGACCTGCACACTCATGGGTGCTCAGTATGATGTGGACTTTGTTGTACAGGTTGTAAAACCTTTCAGGATGGTGGTCCAGTTTCTCCACCTGCAGGGCTACCCTGGTCATGAACCCTAAAGCCCTATTGAAGTCTTTGAAGTGGAATTGCTTGAAGATGGCATTGAGACCTTCCAGTTCATTGTAGCCCATGGCCCTCAGGTTCAGCAGCAGCTGGGCACTTAGCCCGTGTGCTTTGCCAGCCTTGTCAGGGTGCAGTGGGACATGGGCGAGCAGCTGGTGGCTGGCCCAGAGGTGAGCGTGAGTGTGAGTGGGAGAGCGTGGGGCCAGCGGCCAGGCAGAGCCTGCCCATGCTGAATTTTCTGTTTCTATAATGGTTCTTAGACTGGCCTTGACCTTGAAATAGCAGGCAGTTGTAGCTGCAGACCTCAAGCTATGGTTCATGTCGAGCAATTAAACTTTCTCATGTAATGTCCTGACTTCTCTGCTTCTTGGGAGCACTTCCAGCATCCACTGATGGTAGCTGGTGGTCAACATACTGCACTCACCACCCTGAATTCTGAGAGCTGTCCGTACAGTGATACTCGGTTTACTGGAGAGACCAGCTGGCCATGTGGAGATGATTATGGTCTCATAGCATTTTAGAGGAAATCTACATGTAAGTGGACCTGCGCAGTTTAAACTTGTGTCATTTAAGGGTTCACTGTTTTCTAGCATTTGGCACAAAAGGCCATTTTGAGTTCTCCATTGGTGCTGATACAGATGACAAAAAGAAGCTGTTATTTAAAAGTTTTATTGTGAATTAGGTAGAGGTTTACATATCACATTTTGCTTTCAACAACTTAATAAACCTCACTATTGACTTTCCCTTCCCCCCTTTCTTCTGGGAATGGGGATGGGCACTGGAAGTATTGTGGGGAAGGCTACAAAAGCAAATACTTGCATTTTGTCCTGAATTATGGGTTAGAGTATAAAAGTTGTTAATTATCAGGGAGGTGCTGAATAATATTTCCTCTCTGAGTTTAGGTCCCTATGCTCAAATCTATCATTTCCCTTCTTTCTCCCTCCCACCCTTTGTAACTATCAAAGTCTGATTCTTTCCTTTTATTGATATGAAAATCTTTATCTTGACCTAAAAATAAAACAGCAACAACAAAAACACATTTGGTATCATACAGTATTTTATCTTTTTGTTATTGACTGACTAGTTTCACTTGGCAATGTCTGCCAAATCCTCCATGCATTAGTTTCATCATTTTGAAAAGATGTACTTGTGTGTATGCACCAAGACTTATCAATTCTTGGACCGCTAGGCATCTTGCTTGCTGTTAGAGATGCTGCAGTGAACATAGCTGTGCATGTATCTGCTTGTTGTCCTCCTTATTTCTCTAGTATTATACCAAGTAGAGGGATTATTGGGTCTTACGGTATTTTTATTTCCAGTTGTTTCAGGAGGTGGTGTACCACTTTACCCCGTGGTTGTATTTTTACAGTTCCAACAACAATGGGTGAGGATTGCAGTTTTTCTACATCTTCTTTAGCACTTGCTATTTTGTTTATAAACTTTGCATTTTGATTTGCACCCATTGACTGCCTGGACATTGCCTTTGTCATCTTTGAACTATATCTGTTCATGCTCACTGTTCATTTTTAGTCATGTTACTTGTGGTTGAGATATTAGTTTTTAATAAATTTTAGAGATTTTTCCTTTGTGTGAGATATCCTTTCCCTCCTCACCCCCAACCCTGTCTTTTTCTCTTGTGACTTTTTTTGTGAAACCTTTTGGTGACCTCAACTTCTTATCTTTAGAAGGTGTCCAGTTAACTATTTTGTCTTCCAGTAGGGTTTTTTTTACCCTAAGTTCCCCTCTTCTCTCTCTGTCTCTGTCTCTCTGTCTCTCTGTCTCTCTGTCTCTCTCTCTCTCTCTCTCTCTCTCTCTCTCGTGTGTGTGTGTGTGTGTGTGTGTGTGTGTGCATTGATCTTTAGAATTCTAGGGTTTACATTTAGGTCGTAAACCCATCTTTGGTATGTTTTTGCATATGGAGTGAGGTATGGGACTTCTTTCAATTACCTGCAAAGGAAATCGAATTTTGCCAAGCTGCAAATTACTTACTCGACTTACCAAGCTAGGACTGCTTCCAGTGCTGTTACCCCGACCAGGGAGGGGGCAGGTTTGTCTACAGTGGAGAAAATGAGGCCAAACTAGTAAGGAGAATGAAATAATGAAATGGATCTGGTGTCACTGAGCCTCTGAGGCCCTGGAGCCTGGGGTTCAGTCTTTGTGTCTGTGCACTACGTTAGTGTCCTGTGAAACCAGTACATGCTGGTGATGTTTAAGTTAACTTGACCTAGATTTCTTTCATTCACAATTGAGAGTGCTGATTAATATATTTATTATATATTAAACTTTCTACAGTGAATTTTGAAGTATTTAAAGATAGTCTGCACTTCAGTCTCAGGATAAGCATTTAAAGTTAATGGTTTTGTTAAAAGTAAACTCATGAATTAATATATTGAAACAGTGGAGGGGAAATAAGATTATGCACCGTATCTATCAGTTGCTTTTTCATATGTTTAGACATATTTATATGGCTGGTATAGGATACATCAGTAAAAAAAAAAATCAGAATTCCTTTTGAATCATGCCTTTATTAAGTAGTTTCATTTAGTCACCAAGAAGAATTAGATATAATCATTTTACTAATTAGGCTTAAATAATCTCATTTCATATAGTAGCTGTGGTAACCATACAAGAGGGGCAGGAAGAATGAGGGGAGGAAAACTGTTTAAAGTAAGACCATCAAGAGGAAATGAAAGGGTATAAATGTTAAGTGATTCTTTTAGTGCTACTGTGTATTACCTACTTACGATTAGACGCTAAACTTCATTGAGTTGATAATAACAAAAAAATCCCCTTCCATTGAGTTGTTTCTGAGTCGTAGAGACCATGTACATGGTTCTGAGACTTACAACTCCTTTCTCTCCTGAGGAGTGGCTGCTGGGTTTAAACTGTCGACTTGTGCTTGCGGCCAGATGCCTATCTGGCAGCTCCACAAGGGGTTCTTGAATTGTTGACATAGCTCAAGAAATGCCTTTTCTTTAGGCTGTAGTTAAGAGGGATGTGGTTAATAGTGGCATTAAGAAAGCTGTCTTGTCTTGCTTTTTTTGTTTTTGTTTGTTTGTTTTTGGGCATCACTGCCTTCTGGTGGTGGGAGTAGGAGGCCCAGCCTTTGCTCCTGTGGAGCTGGAATTGAACCTCCATCCCAGTTGTCTGCAGTCCCATGCACAACCACTCGCCACTGGGGCTCAGCCCTTTTTTTTTCTTGCTTTTTAATAAGCTAGTTGGCATTATGTTACCTTGGAAAATCTGCTTTTATTATTTGACTTTAATCACTCAATGTAGCATGAGGTAAGACTGAAAGGTGAGTACTGAAAGCTCTTTCAGAATTGTTGTTTTACAAGTTTTTGTCGAAGTTAATATATGTAGGAGCTGCAGTGAACATGAATTAACCTCTAAAAAAATAAATCATTTTATTGGGGGCTCTTAAAGCTCTTATAATAATCTGTACATTAGTTTATCAAGCACACTTGTACATATGTTGTCATCATCATTTCCAAAATATTTTCTTTCTCCTTGAGATCTTGGTATCAGCAACTCTTCCTCCCCCCCCCCCTTCCTTCCCCACTTCCCATCCTCTTAAACTCTTAATAATTGATAAGTTATTTTCATATTTTATACCGTCCGCTGTTTCCCTTCGCCCCATGTTTCTGTTGTCCATCCTCCCGGAGAGGGGACTTGTACGTTGATCATTGCGATCGATTCCCCCTTCCTCTCTCTGCCCCCACCCCCCTACTTTCATGGTATTGCTACTTTCATTATTGGTCTTGGGGGATTTAGCTGCACTGGATTCTCTGTGCGGAGAGCTTTTACCTGTACCAGTGTACATGTTCTGGTCTAGCCAGATTTGTAAGATAGAACTGGGGTCATGATAGGGTGGAGGAAGCATTAAAGAACTAGAGAAATGTGTGTTTTGCCAGTGTTATACTGCTCCCTGATTGCTTGTCCCTTCCTTGTGACCCTTCTGTGAGGGGATGTCCAATTGTCTCCAGATGGACTTTGGGTCTCCATTCTGACCTCCCTTGCTCTCAGAGAAGTGGTTGTTTGTTTTGGGTCTTCTGATGTTTGATGCCTGATCCCTTTGACACCTCTTGAATACACAGGTTGTTGTGCTTCCATGTGGACTTTGTTGCTTCCCTGCTAGATGGCTGCTTGTTTAACTTAAAACCTTTAAGACCCCAGACACTATAACTTGTAATAGCTGGGCACATGAGTTTTTTTTCACCACTTTAGTTATCTACCTGTATTAGTCTGTGTTGACTAGGAAACAAATCCAGAGGCATTCATATGTATGTCATTGAGAACTTTATCTCAAAGAGTAATTGTAAACTCAGAAAACATCCCAGGTTAGTCTGTATCAAGTCCATAAGTCTGGTACTAGCCCTTATGTCCAATACCAATCTAGAAAGTCCTCTTCAGACTCATGAGACATGTAATGAAGCCGCCCGCAGGAAGATCACAGGCCAGTGGGTGGAAGGTCTTAGGGATTCAGCGGCAGTGTAAGCCTCTCAGACTGGCAGGAGTCTAACCTACATGGCTACTTCAGCTCCAGGGCTTTGGTTCCATCAGCATAGTTCCCTGTGGCTTGTCAACAGGAATGTGTAGCAGTGAGAGCGAGAGCTATTTGTCTCCATTGTGCCTCCAGATGAGGTCTTCAAGCCGCGACCTGATTGACAGGCTAGACGCCATCCTTTCCTCAAGTTGACAGTAGATTATGTAACTGCCACACACTCATTTTGTTTATAATGGTGTCAGGCAGGTTGCTGTTGCAGAATGCCAGGTTTCTAAAACAAAGTCTTCTTGCATTGAGGGATGACTTCAGAATTCCAATGTTTGTTTGCTACCTCAATACTTAGCCTCTAAATATATGTACAGAGACCTATATTCCTATCTTTGTATGTTAATATATTTATATATGTACATGCCTATGTTCATACTTCTATAAATGTCTTTTGCCTTCTAGTTCTTTTCCTTTTCCTTTCCTCCTGCCGCACTATTATGTTCGACCTTCATTCAGCTCTCTGTACTGCCTCTTGGCTACATTGCACCTGATCAAACCTCCTCAGGCATTCTATGCCCTCCTCACCTTCGATTTTAGATCTCTTATTGTTCCCTTACCGCTGGGTTTGTTGGCTCCCTCGTCTTTCCCCCCTCCTCCTCCTCTCCTGTGTCACCTGGAATTGTCCATTGTTTTCTCCTCTGGATTGTTTATTCTGTCTGTCTAATGTAAATAGACATGGAAAAAAGAAAGAAAGGGAAAAAAATAAAGAGTTATAGTTTCGGAAACCCACAGGGGTAGTTCTGCCTTGTTCTATAGGTGGCATTGAGTTTGAAGCATTTTTTTTAATGCATTTGAAATTCAGTATTTAGTAGACTTAAGGGTGCCCTACAAATTGTAGTTGCCTCAGCCTCTCAGCTTATAAGCAGTTATAGCATTTTAATATTAGAATGTGCTAAAATATTAACTATTTAATACCTAGATGCTGATAATAAATATTGACAAAAGATGGCAAATCATTTTTTCTCATTTTACTGGTATCACTAGTACTACTACATAAACAACAGGGTTATAAAAACACATTTTGCTTATGTAATACCTTATAGTTTTGCTTTTTGCCTTTTATAGCTTCTATGGCTTAAAAGTCATTTCACAGTTACATTGCTATATTGAGTCCATGATATATATATATTGCTAACAATTAAGTGGGATTTGAATATCTGACAAGGGATCACTAATACAGGGAATTTGCATATTTTGAAATTGTGAAATATTTTTTTCCCTCTGAAATCACCAGCTTTCTGTGTTGTTAATAGAGTGTTTATGCATTTAATCTAGAAAAGATTAGGAATTGCTGGCGTGATCTGCTATGAGATGAGCCTGGAAGGGGAAGTGTTGGGGACCACGAACAGTACTTACACTGTTTAGCATCTTTTAGACTCTCCTTTAGACCTGGGTAGTTCTCAAAGTGTAGGCTCAAATAAGGTTTTACTAACTGGCACTGAAAGATAGGACTGTGCATCTCTAAATTGATAACCTGATTGAAAATAACCTCCATGAGTTATAATAATCCTGAACTTTTTAGTTAATTTTGATTAATTCTCTAAAAATCTTTATTTTCTCTGCAGAACTTGACTTAGGTTTATCAATGTAAATAACAAATATCACCGTTTACTAGGTACCTTATGTCCTAAGTGCCATGGTGGCACAGTGGTTAAGCACTTGTGTGCTAACCAAAAGCTAAAGATTGCAGTTTGAAGCCTGCTTCTAAAGATGTGCAGACTCGACAGTAATTTGGGGCAGGACAGTTGTATCCTGCACTATAGGGTGCTTTGAGTCAGAATTGACGTAGTGTTAGTGGTAGGATTGTTAGTGGATGCAGTAATAAGCAAGACACATGGTCTCTGTCCTTGTTTAAGTGTGTAGCCTTTAAAGGAAGAATTATTATTTTCAGACAGTAGGCAAAATGTGGTGAATGCTTAATAAGTTTCTGCTTTTGTTAAAGCAGTTTTTTTTTAATCAGTATCTGTTTGGAAGTTAATCAGCTCTTAATTTAAAGTGAATATAACAAAAAAAAAGTGAATATAACATATCATGTACTAAGATTTAAAAAAACAGCCACCCTCAAAACCAAACTCATTGCCTTTGAGTTGATGATGACTCTTAGACACCATATAGGACAGGAGAGAACTGCCCCTGTGGGTTTCCAAGACTATAACGGTTTAGGCTATTAGTTGTAGTAGACTACAGCTCTTTCTCCTGAAAAGTGACTGGGCATTTTGAACTGTTAATCTTGTGGTTAGCAGGCCAGTGTGTAACCACCGTGCCACCAGGGCTCCACTTTTTTATGGTAATGTGCTTGCTATTTCATTTTTTGTAAAGTCTACACTTTATGCATCAAACGATGAACATTTTGGTTTTTTTTTTACCAGAGACCTTCTAAACATTTGTGAAAAAATTTTATCTTTCAACTTTTATCCACGAAAATTTTGAAGCCCCTCCTGTGCATGTTTCTTTTGAGTGCCTGCTTACAGGTCTCTTGGCTATATATCTTAATAATGGGTTCACTGAGTCATATGATTAAAGAGAATGCTAATTAAAAATGAATGACACTAGCCATGTGATCCAAGAATTGTAAATAATAAAAAACCAGACCTTGAGAAGGGAACAGTTTTAGAGCCACCTACCTTGCTGTGGTTGACAATGAAATCCCAAACCCATTTGCCCAAACTCGCAAGAGATTAGGCCGCAGGTGAATCCTTCCGATTATGGACCAGGTACTGAAAAGACCTTGCTTAACACACACTGTACGTCGTAGAGTTGAGGACTGCAGTTGTAGTTAGGGGAAAATGTGACACCTGCTTCAGTCTGTCATGATTGTTTGTATGCTGTCTCTGTATGTGAAACTCAGGTTAGTAAACATATAGACAGCTACAGGAATAGTAGTTTCAAAGGCATCTTGCTGAGAAAATGGGCAGGAAGCGGAAAGCTAAGGAGCACAAAGAAGATGAAACATTCTGGAATTGATAGTGGTGATGGTAGCAGAACTCTTTGGCATTGGTTGAACTAGTGAAATATATATGTGCATTGTGTGTTTGTGAAACTGTAAAAGCAACTACAAATGATGCCATTGCTTCAGGATTTTAAGATAATGGAAAATAGTATTTTGTAACTCTCAGACTACAAAGAAAGAATTGTCTGTCAGATAAGTTTAATAATTTTATATCTGGCCTGTAGGCCATTTTAATATAGGGCTAAAGTCTAAAATTATAGCTTTTAATGATGTGGAAGAGAATCACACGACTATAGTTTTGCTAGTAGTTACTGAATCATTAATGATGCTACCTTACTTTGTTTCGTGTCCTTTTTCATTTCTATATGTGTGTGAGTATAATGCTTTCTTATTGCCAGAACGATATATTTTTCAGCTAAATGACATTCTGTCCTGACATATTTGGTGAAGTGGCAAAAATGTTCTATATTATATATGTTGAATGCAAAAAACAAAAAACAAAACCCAAACAAACCCCCAAAAAGCTATGATGAAAGGAAAAGGGGACATTTTCTCAGGTAATAAAAGTACCTTAAAATAATGATATGCCCAGTAAAATATTTAGCTTGATGTCAAATACTTATGGGCTGAAGGAAATACAGCTGAAAAAAATCTAGTATGACACATAAGTGTTCATAGAGTCTTGCAGTCTTTTTTTTTTTTTGGCGGGGGGGAAATCACTGCTCTCCGGTGGTGGGAGTAGGAGGCCCAGCCCCACTGCTGGAATTGAACCTCCGTCCCAGTGGGCCGCAGTCCCGCGCACAACCACGACGCCACCGGGGCTCAGCCCGAGACTGTCAGTCTTTATGGGGCTAGAAAACCTCATCTTTCTCAGAGTGGCTAGTGGTTTTGAACTGTTGACCTTGCAGATAGCAGCATGCAGTGTGGGCCTTGTAGGATGCATACAAACTCCTGTATGAAATTGTAGTAGTATCTTTCTTATGGATGAGACTATTTAAAGGAGGAAAATTATTAAATCCATTTCATGTTTGCATTAATACCTCTCAAAATTCTAATATGTAAAAAATATATAAGAATTCTATTTTTGTTGTTTTTTTTTTTAAGTCAGAATTTTTGTTTTGTTTTGTTTTTTGTTTTGGGCATCACTGTCCTCTGGTGGTGGGAGTAGGAGGCCCAGCCTTGCTGCTGGATTTGAACCTCCAACCCAGTGGGCCGCAGTCCTGCGCACAACCACTACGCCACCGGGCAGAACTCTGTTCAAGTGTTCATTTCCTTTGCCAATACCAGACTTTAAGTTAGCTCTATAACCTTTCGCTAGTCTTAAGTAGAAAATAGCCTTTTTTTGGCCTGAGCCCCGGTGGCGTAGTGGTTGTGTGCGGGACTGCAGCCCACAGGGTTAGTGGTTCAAATCCAGCAGCAGCTCTCCAGGAGCAAGGCTGGACCTCCTACTCCCACCACCAGAGGGCATGATGGCCCCCCCCCCAAAAAAAAAGAAAATAGCTTTCTTTCTTGTTATAGTTTGCAATTTTAATTTATGAAGTTGAGCATATTTCATTTGTATGTTCAATATTTGTATTTTTCCTTTGACCTATTTTTTATTTTAAGTTTTTCACCCCTCCCTCAGAGAGTGTACAAGCCTGGCCCACTCACAGGGACCTTGTAGGACAGAGTCCATCTGCGCATTGGGGTTTCCGAGATGGCCAGCTTTGAGAACAGATAGCAGTATTATCTTTGTGGGATATTTTAAATCTCTGCCTTTTGGAAAGTACATTTGTTATTCTCCGTTTGTTTAAACACATGTCATTTAAAAGCAACATTTTAAAGAAAAGATCTATATTTTGACTGAAATATTGCTAGCATTGGGATAGTGTTTGAGAAGCAGGGGTTTATGTGGAAAGTACAGCCTGTGAGAGCCGAGCGATTCTAGGAGGCACATCAAAAGGGTGCAAATAACCCTTTTATTCCTGCCTTGCAGTAAGAGCAGTTTCAGTGAATGTGCTTCTCAGCATTGGATTTTCCAATTGGTTTCCAATTGTGTATGTGTGTTGTGTAGATGTACAGGTATATACTTTCTTTTAAAGTCATTTTGTTGAACTGTAATTTACATATAATAGATTCTCCATGTCTTTTGATGCTGCCATAAAATCATGTTGATCTTGATGTAAATATTTCAGTCACAGTATAAAAAGTCTTTGTGCCCTTTTGCTGTCAGTTCATCCACTGGCCAGACATTAATCTGATGTATACTTTCTATTGCATGAGAGGTCATTCATCCCTAGAGCTTCTATTATATTCAGCTTTATTAATAAAGTCAACTTGAAAATGATTACCCTTAAGTGATGTCAGTGTAAAGTTTTGCATTTTCCTAGAGCTGAAGGTTGATTTCAAAGGATGGTTTGGCAACTTTGTTTCATTGTAAAAAGGTGTGTGTGTGTGTAAGTTCTGCAGTGGAAATAGTGACACATAAGGTTAACACGACTTGAATCTCTGAAATAAGAGCTAGTCCAGTGGAAGGGAGATAGCAGTAGCTGATCTACCCATGTCTACTTTCATGGGGACTCTTAGCCATTGCGTACATTAATTTTGGTTGATGTTGTCTTTACACTCAGACATTGCTTTTGAATAAAGGAAAACACTCAAAACAATATGAGTTAATTTTTGCCAAAGTTATGTTTAAAAATAATTGTATCTTTTCATAGCTTCCAAAAAGGAGGCAGCTCTTCTATATTGTTTTTCAAGTAAGACACCTAAGACTCAGGAGGGAGTGTTAATCTCACCTGATTTCTACTCCCTTTGTAAGGATTTTAATATTACAAGAGCATAAAGGTTACATGTTCATTGTGGGAAGTTGTGATGGACCAGCTTTATTGTTTTTGTGTAGAACATGATTTTACTTCACAGCTTTTACTCAGAGTTTTGGAATGGTTATTCTCTTAAAGAAGGCAAAAATCTATCCCAACAGAGATTTATGTTAACCAGGATTAGAGGAACTCTGGTTAGAGAATTGAGCACCATGTAGCTTTTCCTCTTTAACTCTGACTAGATTATAGCTTTCTCTCTTATTTCATTTTTTTTTTTCAAATAAAGCATTATCTATTTTGGAGTGCTGATGGTCTAATGGTTATGTGTTGGCTTGCGATCTGTAAGGTCAGCAATTCGAAGATCAGCTGCTCCGAGGGAGAAAGGAGGAAGCTTTCTACTCCTGTGAAGAGCTGTTGTCTGGGCAAACTCACAGGGACCAATTTCTACCTGGTGATGGCAGTGAGTTGGGAGTTTTTTCTTTTTTTTTTTTTGGGGGGGGGGGGGTCGGTAATCACTGCCACTGGTGGTCGTGGGCGCTACCCAGTGCTGCTCCTGAGAGCCACCGCTGGATTTGAACCTCTAAGTCCGCGGGCCGCAGTCCCGCACTCAACCACTTACGTCACCAGGGCTCAGCCCCAGTGTGGAGTTTTTAATAATCTGTTTTAGTCAGTTGCATTGTAGGTTTTAGATTTCAACTGATAAATTGTTATTTTAATTAATACATGAGATGTAGTACAATAGTGTTAGTAACGTTAAATTAAAGCTTGTGACTTTTTGTGTACGTCCAGACCCAGATAAAGACACCAAATTAAGAGAGAATATTTTCAGCGTCTTACCCCCTCCCCTCCCAGAGTCCTTTTTTCTCCTTTTTATTTTAACTAAAAGATCATTTTATTGGGGGCTCTTATGGCTCTTGTAACAATCCATATATCAATTTTATCAAGCATATTTGTGTATATGTTGCCATCATTATTTTCTAAACATTTATTTTCTGTTGAACCCTTAATATCATCTTCTCTTGTTCCCCTCCCGTGACCCCTTGATAAATTATAAATTATTTTTATATCTTACACCAATAGCTGTCTCCCTTCCCCCATGGTTTCTGTTGTTCATCTCCCTGGGGGATGGTGGGTGGTGGTGATTATGGGTCAATCATTGCTATGGGTTCCCATTCCCCCCTTCTTTTCCCCAGCTTCCTCTACCCTCCTGGATCGCTGTTTCCATTCTTATCTATACCTGTACACCTGCTCCAGTTTAGCCCTCAGTGAACGGCAGGGCTGGGGTCATGCTAGTGAGGGGTAAGAGGAAGCCTGAAGGAAAATTGTGTGTTTTCAGTGCTATATTGAACACTGGTTGACTCATCTCGTCCTTGTGACCCTCTGTGAAGGGATGTCCCATTGCCTATAGATGGGTTTTGGGTCTCTGCTTTGATCTTCCTCCTTATCTATAATATGTTTTGTTTTTTTGTTTTGGGTCCTTGGATGCCTGTTAGCTGATCCTGTAGACACTTCATCATCCCACAGGCTGGTGTGCATCTTTCACGTGGACTTGTTTTTCTGCTGGATGGCTGCTTTTTTAACTTAAAGCCTCTAAGACCCTACATGCTCTATCTTTTGATAGTCAAGCACCATCAGCTTTCTTCCCTTTCTAATCAATATGTAACCTAAAAGATACCTAAAAGCATTAACTTGACTTTGAATCACCATTTATTTTGCCTTTTTGAGGGGGACTTTGTTTTGCTTTTTATCTGGTTGAAGGGTACACTGTGAAGTTATTTCTGTGTTAACTTTGAAGTTATATAAAAATAAAACATTTTAGAAAGTCTGCTTTCACAGGAAGTTCTTTCTAAAATTTTCTTTTTGTTAGTAAAGCATTTGGATTGGCATGTGTAACTTACCAGCAAAGTTGGAATCAAGATTCCTTGGAAAGCATGGAAATAAGCAAAAGGAATGCTCTAACTTCATACCTGCTAACTTGGTTCCTGGTTAGTTTTATGTAGCTCTCCTCTTCAACTCTGAGTAGATTATAACTTTCTCCCTTACCTCAATTTTTTTTTTCAAATAAAGCACAGAATAATAAAGTAATATAAGGAAAGTCCATTACATTACAACTGAATTCAGTGCAGTCATATTGTTGCATATTGAAAAAAAAATTGATAAAATTTCAAAATTTAATAGTTACAGAAATACTGTGAGTGATTTTCCAATGTCCTTCACCAATTATCCTTTGTTCCCTTTCACTCTTCTCTCACCCCTCTGTTTTGGCCTCTCTCTCTATTCATAGTTTAGCATTGTAATTTAACCAATCAAGCAAAGAAGGTTTCTTAATTTTGTAAAGGGTCCTTTGTCTGTTATAATATTTGCCCCAAACCCAAAACAGAATTTTGAGAAAATCATGTTATTTGGATATTCTTGCAAACTTTTAGTTAGTTTGTCTCATTAATACACTGATCACGGGGACCTAATTGTTTTAGCCAGTCAGTTTGCTTCCCTTGCTCCTTATATTTGCTCCCCTGGGCTGGTGTCCATAACAACACGAACTTACAGCCAGTCATGCAGGGCAAGGAGACTTCCTTCCTGCCTGGGAGCCTTCCTGTGCTAGATGCCAGCTGAGGAGGGCGAGCAGGGAGTTCAGTGGAAAACCTGATTTCCTGACTTTCTCTCATTAGGTTAGATCTACTATTGAGTCTTACAAGAGAGTAGGTAGAAGCTGCTTAACTTGAAGATATTTAATCAACGTTGAGCTTTAGAATGAATGGATTTCCTCCTTGTCAGCATCGTTAAAAAAATGCCAGTGGCTTTAATATCAGTACTTAAACCAACTTCTAATAGAACATAATTTAGTGATACTAAGTTTTATATTTTTAGCTATTTATACATTTTTAAAATTTTCAATTTTTACCATATTCCAAAAAATTTATTTTCAGATTTTTAGTCAGTTAATTTATTTAAATAAAATATTAAAAATTAATGTTAAAAAATATGGCCCACCCCTCTTACTCCTTTCCTTTTAAAAAATTTTAATAAATCATTTTGTTGGGGGCTCTCCCAGCAATTAAAACAATCCAAGTGTATCAAGTACATTTGTCTATATGTTTGCATCATTTCCATAACATTTTCTTTCTATTTGAGCCCTTGGTATTGGCAACCCCTTTAGCCCCTCCCTCACCCACCTTCGTGAACCCTTGATATTTTAAAAATTATTTTTATTTTCATATTTTATACCATGTGTTGTCTTCCTTTACCCACATTTCTGTTGTCTAATCTCCCCCCCCCACCCCCTGGAGGGTGTCGTACGTATGTACATTGATCATTGTGATTGGTTCCCCCTTTCTCTCCCTTTGCCCCCCAACTTTCCCCTACCCTCATGGCATTATCACACTCATTATTGATCCTGACGGGTTTATCTGTCCTGGATTCTGTGTGACAAAAGCTCTTATCTATACCAGTGTACATGCTGTGGTCTAGCCAGATTTGTAGGGTAGACCTGGGTCATGACTGTGGGGGGAGGGGTAGAGGAGGAAGTATTAAAAAACTAGAGGAATGTGTGTGTTTCATAGGTACTATACTGCTCCCTGGCTGCCTCATCCCTTTTTGTGACCCTTCTGTGAGAGGATGTCCAATTGTCTACAGATGAGCTTTGAGACTCCATTCAGACCTCCCTTGTTTGCGTAGAAATGGTTGTTTGTTTTGGGTCTTATGCCTGATACCTGATTCCATTGACACCTTCACACGGGTTGGTGTACTTCATCCATGTGAGCTTTGCTGCTTCCCAGCTAGATGACTGCTTGTTTAACTTTAAGCCTTTAAGATCTCAGACCCTTTTTTTTAAAATCAAATTAGCTTATGCACCCATTCTGTTTTCAGCCATGGAGTTGGAAAGGTGAGTCTCACAGAATGCCAGCTTATTAAAACAAAGTGTTCTTGTGTTGAGGGAGGACTTTGAGTAGAGGCCCAATGTTTATTTACTACCTTAATATTTAACCTATAAATATATGTACATAGACCTATATCCCTATCTTTATATGTTCATACACCTACATATGTATGTGCCTATGTTCATACCTCTATAAATGTCTTTTGCCTTCTAATTCTTTTCTCTAGTTCCTTTCACTTTCCTTCGGTTGCATTATCTTGTTAGACAATTTGCCTCTCTGTACTTTGTCTCCTACATTGCGCTTGATGAAACCCTCTAGGCTTTCTATGTCCGCCTCACCATCAATCTTAGATGTCTTGTTGGTCCCTTGTCCCTGGGTTTGTTGGCTCCTCCCTCACCCCCCCCTCCAATTCCCTCAGAACTCTTAATCCTTTCTATTTTATTTTAAGATGCTTATGTTTTTGATACTTTTGATCTTGCCAAAAGACAGCTTAATTTGTGGATTAAAAGGTTTTTATTGCATCTGCTGCGGCAGCCATTTAAGAGGAGTAGCCATAGCTGTGCATTACCCTGTGGCCGTGGGCCTTGGCAAGAGTCACACAATGACCAAGAATGTGAGCAAGCTGAGGCACAGCCGTGAGCGCCTCACCAAGCACACCAAGTTGGTGCGGGACATGATCCCGGAGGTGTGTGTGGCTTTGCACCCTATGAGCGAAGGGCCATGGAGCTGCTCAAGGTGTCCAAGGACAAGTGGGCACTTAAGTTCATCAAGAAACGGGTGGAGACACACATCCAGGCCAAGAGGAAGAGAGAGGAACTGAGCAACGTACTGGCCGCCATGAGGAAGGCTGCTGCCAAGAAGGTCTGAGTGTTGTTGTGTGTCCCCCAACCCCACCCTAATAATAGAAGTTTTTCCAGGAAAAAAAAAAGGCTTTTATACCTGTTTTCCTTAGTATTTTCTGAAGTATCTCTTAACATAGCTGTCAAGACTCTGCTTTTAGAGTACTATATACCGGGGTTCCCCCCCCCCCCCCCCGCATCAGTTTTTTTCAAAGCTATATAGTTGTTTTTTTTTTTTAAACAAAGCAACCTTATCTTCAAAGTATTTTCCATTACACTTAATACATTTGTCAAATCTGTGATTCTGTTCTTGGAAACATTTTCTAAACTTATTTGTTGGATGGCTGATAGCACTCCCTAGTTTTTCTTCACGTCTTCTATGTTATCAGGTTGCTTCTTTTCATGGTCGTCTTCATTCCTAAAAATGTCGCATGGAGTGAGTTAGGGGAGTGAGGTGCTTGGAGCAAGAGAGACATGCTGCTTTTTTGTTTTTTGTTTTGCCAAAAGCTGATACACTGAGATGGCTTTGTGAGTAGGTGCATTGTTGTGGCAAAATCAGTCCCCAATCTGCCACAAATCAGGCCTTGTTGCCCACTGTTACCCTATCATTTCAGAACCCCTAAATCTAAGACTTGTATTAACAGTCTGACCTGGTGGAACAAATTATGAGTTGATATTTTTGGCCATTTGGGAAGTTGACAGATATTTAGAACAAAGTTTGTCATCAATTAGCATTTCACCTTTGTAATGAGGGAAACCACTTGTACACTTGAGTTTTTCCCCATAGCGACGTCCTAGTACACTCTGTTCGGCATCATAGAAGTTTCTGCAGCATTTTTCCTGAGCAGAGCAGAAAACAGAATTTCACAGCCGCACACTTCTCTTAAATCAGTCATCACAAAAAATTAGGTTCTGGTAAAACTGCTTTTATAAAAAAAAAAATTCACTATCAACAGAGAACCTTCCCAGGAGATGTCACTGGGTACACTAACTCAAAGCAAGTTGTGTGATGCTCGCTTAGTGGGAATACTATGAAAACTGCCCAGTGGAGTGTTTTCCTTTATTTTTTTTATGTTTGGCATCACTGTCCTCTGGTGGTCGAGTAGGAGGCCCACCCTTGCTGCTAGATATGAACCCCCAACCCAGTGGGCCACATTCCCACACACAACCACTATGCCACTGGGGCTCTGCCTATAGATTTTTTTTATTATTATTTTTTGGCATCACTGCCCTCAGGTGGTAGGAGTAGGAGACCCAGCCTTTGCTCCGTGGAGCTGGAATTGAACCTCCACCCCAGTGGGCTGCAGTCCCGCGCACAACCACTACGCCACCGAGGCTCAGCCTTATTTTTTTTTCATTTTTATTTTTTTGTTGCGTTTTCCTTTTTTTTTTTTTTTAAAAATTGGTACTCCCTCATATTCTATTGGATTAATGCTCAAAAAAAATGACCTTGACATGGAAGGGTAACATGTTCAGTAACTAATTTTTCTGACTTCAAACATAATTTTAGGGGAATATGAGAAGTTAGGACCTTTGTTTTGTTTTGTTTGTGGCATCACTGCCATGGTGGGAGTAGGAAGCTTTGCTCCTGGAGAGCTGCTGCTGGGTTTGAACTGTGGACCCAGTGGGCCGCACTGTGCCACCAGGGCTCAGCCCAGTTAGGACCTTTTATTGCCTTCGGGGCCCTATCTGGTAAGCATTAAACTGCTAGCTGCAAGGTTTGAGCAAATTTAGCCTATGAGTTGAAAATGACTCAACAGCAATGAGTTTGGTTTGAGTATTTTTTTCTTTTTTCAGAGCCCATTTCCAACATATGCCTCTCCTTCCACTGCTGCAAACTCCTTCAAAAACTACTCAGAATGTTTGATTAACCAATGAAGCAATGCTTTCACTTCTTTAGGACTTTTGGGATAGATTGTAAATGTTCTATCCCAAGTCACCATTGACTGGCAATTAACTATAATTGTAATCCGTGAGAAAACTGGATTACTTTCTACTCTAATGTTTCAACAATTAAATAGATAATATATTATGTAATTAACTGTAAACTATCCTGTCACTAACAAGTCAAAGTGCTTAAAGCAAATGGGAACTTGGTAGCAAGTGTTATGTCAATGCTTATCTTCATCTCCTTATTTGTACAAGAGGAGTGAAAGTTCCTGAACTTGTATTAATATCATAAATGTACCTTTTCTACAAGTTAGTGAGGCGGTTTGGGCAAAATCACTTGCTTCAGTAGGAAAGATGTGGAATATGGCAGTTCAACGAACAAAGCGCAAGAGTGACAGCAAGAGCAGAAAGAAAAAAAGCCATTCCATCAAAACCATCAAAACCGCTTACCCTCACATTAGTGCGCCAGCTCTGTGACCAGTTGCTAAGTGTATCGTTATTGTTACTGTGACAAACAGTGGCCGTCATGTCAACCCCGACTCCTGGCAGCCCCGTTGTGGGTCAGAGCAGAACTGGGCTCCACAGGGTTTCCAGGGACTGGAGTTGCAGGAGCAGATCACTCGGCTTCTCTCGAGGGGTCTCTGGGGGCACTCAATCCTCCAATTAGTCCTTTAGTGGCCAAGCAAGGTAACCATTGGCCCACCACCCCAAACTCCCTATCAGGGAGCACTTGACCTGCGTGCCAGACATTGCTTTTGCAGTATTATATGCATTATGCTCATTTAATCGTCACAGCAATCATATTGTTTAGTATTGTTTTTTAAAAGTATTATATGTACTATAATCATTTTATCCATAAAGATCCTATACGGTACCAATCGTTACTGTTTTCATTTACAGTTGAAAAAAACATACTTAGAGAAGTAATTTTCCCAAGCTAATATCAGCTAAAGGAAGTCAAAGTTCAGAACCCAGACATTCTGTCTCCATAATTTACATTGCAAACTTCTATACTAAACTACTTTCTACATGAAATAGAATAAGTTTGCTGATATTTGACACTAAATATAACTACTAATAAAGAGACTCCAAGTATACTGAGGGGTTTTTTCCCCCAAACATTCATGAAAAATAAAATATAGAGATAATAGAAAATTTCCATAGATTTTAAGCCCCCTTACACTTCTTATATATTAAGGTTCTACTATATGTATATATATATATTTTTTTGGGAGGGCATCACTGCCCTCTGGTGGTGGAGTAGGAGGCCCAGCCTTGCTGCTGGTTTTGAACCTCCAACCCAGTGGGCTGCAGTCCCGCACACAACCACTATGCCACCAGGGCTCAGCCCCCTACTATATATATATTTTTAAAAATGGAATACTATTATTCTGTTTCATTCTTCCAAAAACTAGAGATTTTTATCAGTGTTAAATTATCATCTTGTCTAAAGTATATTGTTTGATACTTGTTCCTAATGATCTTTGTGGCTTGCTACTTCTCAATTACCAAGAAAATTCTGAACTCCAATTCTGTCCTCTGAGGGACTGACAAGTCATCTGTGAAGCTAATGAGCACATTCTCCATTTCATCCTCTACATCTGGTCTAAGAACATTTATAGAGTAAAGTGCCCAATTCTAACCCCTGCAGAAAACCATTTGCTATTTCCTTCCCGTCTGATCGCAGACCACAGCAAACACTGAACACGACTCTAATCTGCTTTGCATCTGAGCAAAAAGGTATTTTCATGCTCTATAGATGATGGTGCCACCAAAGCTAATTATGGTAAAAGCTTTCCTAACGTAAAATACAGTCATTGTCTACCTCTGTTCCGTAGACCTGTCCCCGTCAAAAGACAGTGCTTTGTAGGACAAATTGTTTGTCAAGGCTATACAGTTTATTACTTCAGTTTTTAGGTCTTAATTTTTTTTAATAGAAATAGTCAAAAGCTATACAAAGTATACCTTAAGGACTAAGGTGGACCTGACTCAAGCCATGGTATTTTTAATCACCTTCTATGCAGTCAAAAGTGGAATAAGAAATAAGACTGTAAAAGAATCGATGACTTTGAATTATAGTGCGAGCAAGAGCTATTGACATGGGTTGCCTGAACTAATCTCGGAAGAAATTCGGACAGTGTGAATACGGAGACTTTGGAGATGCCATGAAGGAGGAACCAGTCCCTAAAGAAGGACATGATGCTCGGTAAAGTAAAAGACCAGTGTAAATGCGGAAGATTCTCAACAGAATGAGTTGATGGGCGTGGTGGCAAGCTAGCTGCATTTGTGAGGAAGGCACAAGACCAGGCAGTGTTTTGTTACGTTGTACGTCACGTTGCTATTTAGTCGCAACTGACTCAAAACCTCCCGATTGAAAAACATACTGGGGGTTATGCTGTGGTAACAAACCTCAAAATCTCAAGGTGTTACTATAGTATTGTTTTGCCAAACTTTCATCATAGGTTGTCTTTTTTTTTTTTAAATTAAAAAAAATTTTTTCATGGGTTGTCTTGAGTTCTGCATTTTCTCCCATTTGGGGATTTAAGATACTCAGGTTCATGGAAGGAGAGCAATTGCACCTGCCATACAATTTGTAAAAACTTCTTCTTTTTTGTGGTATTTGTAACTTCTCCTAATACTCCATGAACTTTACATGAACTGAGAAGTGAAGTCACTCTCCCCACAGAGACATAAAAGACTATGGAAAGGGATAAAAAAACCTCCTGTAACAAACAATTATTACCACCAAAGGGTGTGTGTGGGAATGCAACTATATTCACAAGAAACTAATTTATAGGGCCGAGCCCTGGTGACATAGTGGTTGTGTGCGGCCCACTGGGTTGGCGGTTCAAATCCAGCAGCAGCTCTCTAGGAGCAAGACTGGCCCTCCTACTCCCACCAGAGGGCAGTAATGTGCCCCCCCAAAAAAAAACAAAAACAAAAACAAAAATTAATTTATAGTCTGTTCATAACTTTTAAACAATTGTAATTAAGTGATTATACAGTGGATTACAATACAATAGGATACTATACCATTCTAAACATAGGAAAATAGGTGAGTGACCCAGGTTGGCAGAATCAATAGCTATTCTGGGCACATGATCCAAAGTTGAGAGAAGTCAGACTCTCTCTTCTAGAAGAACCATTCACTAGCTCTGAATCACCTTAGACCGCCGTGGTACACGCAGAAGACAGTGAAGGATTGTTTAATTTTTCAAGGGAAAACACAGTTGAAATTGACATCGAACGAACCCCACAAACTGCCATCTGAGGTAATTCATAGTTTCAGTGTTAGCTCACAAAGCATTCCTTTCAATGACCTCATTTCTTGAAGAAGTTTAGTTTGAACATGATAAACAGCAAGTGCAATGTAAAAACGGTAGAATAAGACATGGAGGTAACACTATGATCTCATTCCAAAATCTTGAGAGCTTGTACAGTATACAAGCACTCCAATAGGCACAAATTAGTAAGTCTATTACATAGAAATGAGAAAAAAACTCACAGAAATGTTTATTGCCAATTACATGTATTAATTTTTTAAATACCTAAATTGCTAGGACTGAAATACTTAAGTTGCTTGGCTCTAACTACTTAATAAATGAAACCATCAGCTATTTTTTTTGGCCCAGGGGAGTCCTGGAAAAAAATTACTGACACACTAGGAGGAAAAGAGATTACAGATAAAACCACAAGCCAGGAGACGCTTGAGAGAATCAATGCCCAGTGAAATGCAAGGCCGGAGTACTTGAGGCACTAGATCAACATTTTCAGCCCTCAAGGTCCCCAAGCTGTCTCTTATAGTTCTTCCTTCAATTATGCAAGCTGCTCCAGTACCTCTCCTTTTGTTAGTTTAAATTCTAATTAAGTTTCTATCACAAACAAGCAAACTCTGAAATACCAGTGAGATGACTCACACACTTAAGTCTGATTTCTTTCTTTCTTTTTTTCAAAAATCATTTTATTGGGGACACTTAAAGCTCTTATCATAATCCATACATATATCCATTGTGTCAAGCACATTTTACATGTGTTGACATCATCATTTTCACAACATTTTATTTATACTTGGTATGAGTTCATTTTCCCCCCTCCTTCTCCTACCCTCCCTCCCTCCCTCATGAGCCCTTGATAATTTATAAATTATTTTTTTCATGCCTTACACTGACTGCTGTCGCCCTTCACCCACTTTTCTGTTGTCTGTCTCCTTGGGAGGGGTTTATATGTAGATCATTGTGATTGGTTTCTCCCCCACCCCCTTATCCTTCTGCTACTCTCATTGGTCTCGAGGATTCCCTATGTTGCGATCTCTTATCTGTATCAGTGTATATGTTCTGGTCTAGCTGGATTTGTATGATAGACTTGGGGTCATGACTGTGGGGGGAGGAAGGGGGAAGAAAGCATTGAAAAACTAGAGAAAAGTTATGAGTTTTGTCAGTGCTATGCTGTGCTGTGGCCTGACTGGCTTGTCTCTTCCGTGTGAAAGGGGCTATCCAATTGACTACAGATGGGCTTTGGGTCTGCATTCTGTCCTCCCCCTCATTCATATTGATAAGATTTTGTTGTTGTTATTTTAGGTCTTTGATGCCTGAAACCTTATCCCATCGACACCTCATGATTACACAGGCTTGTATGCTTCTTCCATGTGGGCTTTGTTGCTTCTCAGCTAGATGGCCTATTAATTATCTTCAAGCCTTTAAGACCCCATGCAATATCTTTTGATAGCCGGGCACTATCAGTTTTCTTCACATTTGTTTATGCACCCATTTTGTCTTCAGGGATCACGTCCGGGAAGGTGAGCATTACAGAATGTCAGTGTCAGGTTAGCAGAAAAAAGTGTTACTGCATTGAAGGGAGTACTTGAGCGAAGGCCCCGATGTCCATCTGTTGCCTTAATACTTAACAAATAAATATGTGTACATAGATCTCTTCCCCTTTCATTATATATAAATGTATTTACATATATACATGCTTGTATTTAGATCTCTATAATTGTCCTTTGCCTCCTAGTTCTTCCCTTATTTCCTTTTACCTTTCTATTGTCTCACTCTCCTGTTTGGCCTTCATTCAGGTTTTGGTTAATTCCTCTTGGCTATGTTGCCCTAGATCAGTGGTTCTTAGTCTTCATAATACTCTGACCCTTTAATATAGTTTCTCATGTTGTGGTGATCCCAACCATAAAATTATTTTTTTGCTACTTCATAACTAGGTTTGCTACTGTTATGAATTGTATCGTAAATACCTGATATTCAGGATATATTTTCATTGTTACAAATTGAACATAATTAAAGCATTAATCCAATAATTATAATTCATGAAGTGTTTTACTTCCAGTACTGCTGCTTTCAACACAGTAGCTGCTCTCTACACATGTGTGACTGGTCCGTATAAGTATATTATGGCTCCAACCCTGTCACAAACACCTTATTTGTACAGGGTATGTGTGATGGGGTTGGTGTGATGATGCAATCTCATTTGACACTTGTATGTGGGAGGATCTGCATGTGGGCGAAGTATCTATCATTATATCAATACCACACTTTAGACTACTGTGGTGTCTAATAGGTGCTAAAGTCAGCTCGAGCAAGCCCTCCCACTTTGTCCTTCTTGAGTTCTCTGCTAATCCTGGTCTTCTTCCCTCTCCATATTAAGTTGGTTTGGTAATCACTTTTTCCCAATTCTTTGAAGAAAGATGATTATACTTGTATTGGGATAGCATTGAACTTATATAATCCTTGGGTAAAACTAACATCTTTACTATATTGAGTCTTCTGATCCGTGAACATGGGATGTCTTTCCATTTATTGAGCTCACTGTTAGTTTCTTGTATTAGTGTTTATTGAATCTTCTGATCTATGAGCATGGGAAAATTTTCTATTTGTTGAGGTCACTCTTGGTTTCTTCTAATAGTGTTCTATAGTTTTCCTTGTACAAATCTTGTGTTCTTTTTAGTCAGGTATATCCCTAGATATTTCAATTTGTGCTTGGCTATTGTGAAGGGTACTATCTTTTTGATCTCCTCTTCTGTGGTCTTACCCAATGTATATAGCAGTCTGATACACGTCTGTTGATTTTGTGCCTTGTCACTTTGCCATATTCCTCTATTGCTTTTAACACACCCCATGTGGAGCTTTTGGGATTTTCCATATATAAGATCATATCATTTGTAAATAACATTAGCGTAACCACTTCCTTTCCCTGGTGAATACCGTTGATATCTTTTTTTTTTTTTTTGCCTTATGCTGTTTGCTAGGACCTCCAGTATGATGTTAAAAAGGAATTGGGGACAAGGGACATCCTTGTCCTGTCCCCCTTTTGGGATGGCGTGTTTTCATCTTTTCTCCATTGACTGCCATGTTGGCTGTTGGTTTTTCATATGTATCTTGTATTATATTGAGGAATTTCCCTTCCGTTCCTATCTTCTTGAGCCTCTTAAACAAAAATGGGTGTTGGATGTTGTTGAATGTTTTTTCTGCATCTATTGATATTATGTTTTTATTTTTGTGTGTGGGCATCATTCCCCCACCCCCCCTGGTGGGAGTAGGAGGCCCAGCCTTGCTCCTGGAGAGCTGCTGCTGGATTTGAACTGCCAGCTCTGTGGGCCGCAGTCCCGCACACAACCACTACGCCACCAGGGCTCAGCCCTATTATGTTGTTTTTATAACTTTCCATGTCAATGTGGCGAATAATACTAATGGTCTTTTGTATGTCGAACCATTCCTGCATCCCTGGTATGAATCCCACTTGGTCATGGTGAATTATTTGTTTTACATATATTTGTATTCTATTAGTATTTTTTAAAAATTCATTTTATTGGGGGCTCATACAGCACTCATCATAATGTATACATACATACATACATACATACATACATTGTGTCAGTAGTTACATCTTTTCTGGGATGGGGTATTAGTATTTTTTTTAAGGATTTTTGCATTAATGTTCATCAGGGGTATTGGTCTGTAGTTATCAATTCTTGTGGGATCCTTGCCCATGTTAGGTATAAGAATTATACTAGTTACATAGAAAGAGTTTTGGAGTTTACTGTCTTTTTCTATGTTCTGGAAGAATTTGTGTAGGATTGCTGTCAGTTCTTCCCTGAATGCTTGGTAGAATTCTGTGAAGCCATTTGGTCCAGGGGATTTTTTTTTTTTTTTTGGTAAGCTTTTGATAACTTTGTTTTTTCTGTTGCTGCGCGATCTGTTGAGATTCTTGACATCCATTTGGAATAGTCTTGGGAGTGTTTGTTCATGTCATCCAAGTTGTTGAATTCATTGGAGTAGAGGCCTTCATAGTACTGTGTAATTATCCTTTTTATTTCATTAGGGTCCATTGTAATGTTCCCTGTTTCATCCCTCATCCTTGCTATTGAAATTCCTTCCTTCCTTTCTTTGTTTAGGATTGCCAGTGGTCTGTTGATTATATTATTCCTTTCAAAGAACCAACTTTTGGCAGCATTAATTTTTCCCCATAATTTTCTTGTTTTTCCTCTCATGAATCTCAGCTATGATTTTTATTTATTTTCTTTTGCTATTAGTAAAAGATATCTAGAAATTGATTTCTCTACTTCCTATAAATGTTTTGCTGGCATATCAATCATAAGCCTCTCTTCCTTTTTCATGTGTGTATCAAACTTCTTCTGATAACTGCTTTTGCTGTGTCCCAAAGCTTTTGTTATGTAGTATTATTTCTAGTTGGTTTCTAGAAATTTCCTAATTTCATCCTTGAACTGGGCCAGTACCTCTCCCTTTTGCTAGTTAGAGCTATTTATCTTCCTATTATTTGTCCTCATTTTCTTCATCATCCTTTTGTTGATTTCCAGCCTTATGGCGCAGTGTTCAGAGAAGTCAGTATGATCTCAGTGTGCTTCAGTTTTCAGAGATTTCACTTGTGTCCCAGCATATGGTTTATCTATATGTATGTGCCATGTGGGCTTCAAAAGAATGTGATTTTTTTTTTTTTTGCATTTGGGTGGAAAGCTCTGGAAATATCTATCAGGTCTAATTGTAATGTAATATTCAGACTTGTAGCATCCTTTTTAAGTGACCAATCTTTTCCTGTGATCTTTCTCAGAGGATCTTTCTCAGATGTGTCTCTATGGACATCCATAGTAGTAAAATTCCCTACTATAATTGTTTTGCCTGTGATTTCTTTATGTATCTTTTGGAGCATTTGATTGACGAATTTCATATATATTTATTTTGTGCACTAGTCATTGGTCTACTGTTTCTTTGAGCATTATATAGTGCCTCTCATCTCTCACTGTCTTGCACTTTGAGATCAATTATATTCGAGATCAGGATTGCAACCCCTGCTTTTTTTTGAATTGCTATTTTTTTGTCAGCCTTTGATTCTCAGTCTATTTTTGTCTGTAATCTTGAAACGTGTCTCCTCTAGGTTGCAGATCCAGGGATTGTGTTTTCTAAGCTAGTCTGTTAGCCTCTACCTTTTAAGGCCCGAGTTCAGTCCATTGACATTAAGGGTTATTACAGCTCTCTGTGGACTCTGTGAAGTTATCATTTACCTTTTGTATTGGGTATTTTCCTACCTCCCTTTCTGACCTGTGTGTGTGTGTGTGTGTGTGTGTTTGTGCGCGCGCGTGCATGCACACGCGCGTTACCTTGCCTTGTGTGTTTTCTTTCTTTGTACCCTTGGGTGAATACTATCTTGGTGGCTGTTTTCTCTTTGCTCTTCTTTGGTTGAAGTTGTTCTATGTGGCAGTCTTTTATTTGTGCTCTGTGAAAGTTCTTCTGCTCATACGGGGTAGACAAGGATCTTTTGTAGGGCTCTTTTTCTTTTAACATATTCCTTGCCTGGAAAGACTCTTACTTCTCCATCTAAATTGGTAATTTGGCGCAATAGAGTAGTCTTGGGCTTGCATTATTTTCCTTCAATTTTCAGAATATGTTCACTCTTTCCTTCATAGTGTCTGCTAATAGGTCTGGGCATATTCTTATTTAATTGCCTTTATAGGTGATTTTTTTTTTAACCTCTTAGCTGCTCTTATGGTTTTCTCAAAGGTGGATAATTTATTATATGCTTTGGCGAATTCTTGGAATTCAGTCTAGTTGGTGTTCCTTCATCCTCCTGAATGATTGCCTGGTTTTCATTTATTAAGCCGGGAAGTTTTCTTCTAGGAATCCCATTGCTATTTTTGCCATTGACTTCTTCAGTGTGTCTTGTTCCAGTTATCTAATTATTCTCATGTTGCTTTTCTTCTTAGCATCATACATATCTCTCAGGTTTTCATCAGATTCTCTGATTATCTTATTTGATTTTTTTTTCCTGTTTGTTAAAGTCTCCTTGGTTGTCCTCTAGGCCACTGGTGCCATTCTCTGCCTCCAGTTGATTTATGTCTGTGAATTTACTACTGGTTTTTGTTATCTCATCCCTTAGCTCTTGATTCATGGCCTTTATCTCCTCTATCATTTCATCCTTTTTCAGTATTGCTTCCCTCATGTTCTGTATTGACTGTCAGCAACTTTCTGAAGATTTCTTTTATCAGGAGGTCAGCATCTGCCTCTTCTTTGACTGCCATTAGATCCAGGTCATCTTCATCTTCTTTTTTGTGTGTGTGTGGCATCACTGCCCTGGTGGGAGTAGAAAGCCCAGCCTTGTTCTTGGAGAGCTGCTGCTGGATTTGGATCATCAACCCTGTGGGCTGCAGTCCTGCACACAACCACTACGCCACCAGGGCTCAGCCTAGGTCATCTTCTAACATTGGATTTTGTTTTTCTTATCTTCTTGTTGAAGTTGTTGAGGCAGATTGCTGCTTCCTTGTTATTTATTGGAGTTAACTGCTTTTTTCCTGGGAGACACAGAGCCCTGGACTCTCTTTTGGAGATTAGTATTGATGCCTCTGCAGGCTGCCTATAACCAGCTGCCCTGAGGGGTTGCGTTTTACCTCTGCCTCATTTGGGTTCCCTCTCACCCTAACCTATCAGGAGTCTGTTGTTTGGAGGGCAAGTTGGTTGGCCTTCTCAGTGGTCGGACTCTGAGGTCAGCCTGTGTCACCCTCCAGCAACCTTCAAACCTCTGTAGGGGCCATTTGTAGCCATGCACGCTATGGTCTACAGGAACGACCCGGGCGTGGAAGCATGCAACTCAGGCAGAGGAGATGTGGCAGGGATGGGAATCCCGTGCTCCTGGCTAGGGACAGCCAACTGAGTCATTTGAGTGGAGGGGAATGGTGGGCAGGATGGGAAAAGGAAGGAAAGAAAGTGCCTGTCTTCAGGAGGGAATCTGCTAATGGGCAGCAGCAGTGCTCATGCCTTTTGGGATATCAAACCATGGCTGCTCCAGCCTCTGCTGGGTGGCTGGTGCTTGAGGCTCTGTAGCAGTTGGTGCTGACCCAGTTCCTGTAGGTGTAGGAGAACTAACTGACTGTTGTGGGAATTAACCGATAGGTTTGGAACCTCTACTTGGTCCCCGGATTTCCCAACTCACTGATCTCCATGGAGCTTCCACTGTGAGCTGTCTCCCTGGTTGCCATCTTGCCGACCGCCCCCCCCCCCCCCAGTCTTGATTTGATTTATTTAATACGGTAATTTTTTTTGTGTGTGGGTATCACTGTCTCTGGTGGTCGTGGGCGCTACCCAGTGCCGCTCCTGAGAGCCGCCGCTCGATTTGAACCGCCAAGCCCACGGGCCGCAGTCCCGCACTCAACCACTGACGCCACCAGGGCTCAGCCCTGTAATTTTTAACATATATGCATGAGTATGTACAATATTCTGTTCTTGATCTGAAAGACAGTAATAAAAGATGATTTTAATCACTCATTATAGTGTCCATTTTGTAGTTCATTATATAAATATGCTATAATTTGTATGAGTACATAAATATAATATTCATATATAATGTGATATAAAAAAGTGAATTTTTTGAAGCCTTTCTCATATATATGTGTATATTCATGTATATATCCTCTATGTATACGTAGCCTAGTCATATCAGATCTTTTTCTAAGCCTGTCTCCTAGTTCCTCCAATCTGTCAGCAAGCCTTGTCATTCCTTTACTTTTATATAGGTCTTCACATAGTTTCTCTCTTCATATCCTGTATGTGCTCCTGCTCCTTGATTGCTCAAAAGTGACCATTGCTGGGATCCACCCTCCTCTGATATGATCTCAGTAACAAAAGAACCCCTCTTTCCCCAAACAGGATCTCAGTCTCAGTACAGTGACTAGGATTTCAATACATATATTGGGAGGGACTTAGTCAACCCATAACAGGATGCTTACATATACCAATATGGATAAAAAGCCAGGCAGTGATTACCATAACGGCCACGACACAGAGTCTGTGGTTACTTCTAGAGAGGAGGAAGGAATCTATAATAGAGAGCACAGGCTAAGGTAGCTTTCTCTGGGGATGGCAACATTCTGTTCTTGATCTGAATGGTAGTAATAAAAGATGATTTTAATCATTCATTATAGTGTACACTTGTTTCATTTACTTTTATGTACCTAATTCTGATTTCACCAATAAAAATATTCTTAAGTTTATATATAGTTTTTAAAGTCTATATATAGTTTTGATAACTATATATCATTTTGTATATTGAACTTTTTTGATTAGCATATATACTTGTGTATAAACTGGATTTTCCAGCTCATTTTTAATGCAGTTTTTGTGGCAAAATTAGGTGCCTTGGCTGATATTCGGATTAGTTTACACTCAAGTCCATATGTTAGTAGAACCCATAATGATCACTATGGAACTTGAAATATACTGGTTTTGACCTTTAACACTAACATGGAAAAACTGGCCATATGTTTCAGTTAAATCTGAAAGCCAATCAAAAAGCTCATGAAAGAAAGCTCAATTTTAATCCAGCAGCAGCTCTCCAGGAGCAAGGCTGGACTTCCTACTTCCACCAGGACAGTGATGCCCTTCCCACCCCACCCCCAAAGAAAAAAAAGCTCAATTTTTCAATTGTCTTGGGCCAGTGCAGGCACCGCATCTCAGCATCAGAAGTACTGAGGAAAATCTTATTAGCCCTTCCTTTGCCTTTGCTTTCCAGCTGCCTGTTGTGATCTGGCTTTAACAGGAATTCCACTTCATAAGTCAGCCTTCTTTCTCACATATTTTCACCCCTCAAATTTATTCTATGGCCTACTTTTCTCGTCTTGGATGAAATTTCTCTCAGATGTTTTGTCTCCATTTTTACTCCAGCTTCCAAAGGGCTAAAATCTGCATTAGTGACAATTATCACTTAAAAGTAATTTTAAAAGACAACTTCGGAAAAATGCACACAAATGAATGATAAACAAGTTTGTGAGAGGTGTAACTTCTGAAGCAAAGGAAGGCTATTCGAAGGCTTCCGTCCATTCTGGAAAGGGAAAAGGAGATTTTATTTGAATAGAAATGGAAAAATAAGCACATCAGCCTTAAAGATGTGAGCAAAATAGCTCTGCATGCTAGTGACTAGCTGTCCTGAGAAGAGACTCGATGTCCAGAGGACAACACAGAGCCCAGTGTCCACCTATCCAGTCTGGTAACTATTTCTTGTGCTTTTGGAAGATTGCTGCTGCCACTGTTCTTAGCTTCCCTCAAAGCCTGCCTTCATTTCAAGGTAAACCCAGGAACAGAATGAAAACTCTGTCAAATTCTTCACTGACCCTCACTATCAGCTACAGATCAGATGGGGATGATCCACAGGGTTTTTGCTGGCTGGTTTTCAAAAAAGATCACCAAGTCTTTCTTCCTTGACCATCTTTGTTTTTGTTTGTATGTTTGTTTGTTTGTTTTGGGGCATCACTGCCTCCTGGTGGTAGTGGGAGGCCCAGCCTTGCTCCTGGAGAGCTGCTGCTGGATTTGAACCGCCATATTTGTGGGCCACAGTCCTGCACACAACCACTACACCACCGGGGCTCAGCCCCAATCATCTTTGTTAAAAGCTCGACGAAAACTTACTCAGCAACACCCAGAGCACTGAGAACTGGCAGGTAGGGGCTATGTATAGTCAAAAGTCCACTTTCTTACCCTCCTCAGGTGAAAAATAAGACACAAAGTCTAGAGCAAAACTGCAAAATGAATCAATAGATTAGAGATAAGTTAAGTCCTTACTTAAACCAGTACATTCTTGGGCTGATAGAAGTCTTAACTTTATATGAGCTACTTAACATCCTTTGGGCAATGTCCAAACTCATACTTCAGTGAGTTTGTGGAGCACCCCAGCCCCTCGCTAAGCTTGTTTGGAGAAGGGTACCAGGAGACTAGCGCACATCAAGTTTGTGCTGCTATAGCTGTCACCTGCTTACATGACAGGCACAACACAGCTTATAGGTCCCAGTCTACCACGGATTATTTTCCTCCCCAGTCACCCCCCACTCCCACCCCTCCTACCAGGTCAGGATCTACAGAGAAATGTTGGCTAACAGTCAATTCTGACCAGACTCTCCAGACCATCTTCCCAAAGACTGGACTGGGCAGCATGCCCAGTGATAGCTAATTGCAGGTGCAAGTTTGCAAACTCCTTAAGCACTATTGGAAAATCAAAGCTCTGTGGGTATGGGGGTTACTCGATATGCATTTGATACATATGTATATAATATGTAAATTCACACCACATATAATATACTGATTGCACAGTGTATTTATAGCACAACAAACTGATTGCTCCCCTATTCTATCACCAGAGAAGTATTTGAAAAAATGACACAAAACCCAGCAAGTATTGTCTAGTGCCTTCATAGGCATCTGTGTGGGAAGGTGGAGGGGAAAGCCAAACCCAACCCATTGCCATTGGGTCAATCCCAACTCCATGCACTGCAGCACTGTGCTCAGAGCATTTTCAAGGTTGTGACCTTTCAGTTGAAGTTAAAAAAAAAAAAAAGGCAAAATGCACATAACTATTATATTCTCAGGTTTTAACAGCCACTGAAACTGTTACTTTAGGTTATGAGATACTGTTTCGGAGTAGAGTATCCAGAATAGTTTCTCTGACAAACATACTTCATCTAACATACTTTTAGGAATTGAAAAAGTGACAAAGGAAAATATATCATGTAGCTGTAGCCAGTGCAAACATGGAATACACTGAGATATTAAAGACACTCAATGTCCTTGGGTGGCACAAATATGTTATGCTTAACTGTGAAACCTGACAGCTTGTAGTTCAAGCTTATCCAGTAGCACTGTGAAAGAAAGGCCTGAAGACATGCCTCAGTAAACATTGCAGCAAAGAAAACACCAGAGCAGTTCTACTCTGTAACATAGGGGGTCACTATAAGTCAACATCAACTTGATGGTAACAGGATTTTGGCATTTTAAAAGGGCAAAGTGGGGCTGAACCCCGGTGGCGTAGTGGTTGTGCGCGGGACTGCGGCCCACTGGGACGGAGGTTCAATTCCAGCAGTGGGGCTGGGCCTCCTGCTCCCATCACCGAGAGCAGTGATGGCCCCCCACCAAAAAAAAAAAAAAGGACAAAGTGTGGATTGACTTCATTTAATAATTTCCTACATTTCTGGTTCCAGTATTAAAAAATACTAAAAAAAAAAAAAAAAAAAGAAACAAAAACACCCAGATAGAGAAAAAGGTTATGAGTGGGAGAAACATTCCCAAAACACATGATAGAGAACTAGTATCTAAAATATGAAGGGGTAGCCCCAAAATGGAAAAAGCTCCACTGAGTTGAGCTTTCCTAGTACACATTTTTTCTGCTAGGTGAGTATCAAGAAATTTGCTCTGCATTAATGTAACCAGTGGCATCCTCTGGGAAGGTCTCTGATTACAGTGATTTCTTTCATAAAAGCAGTTTTGCTAGAAACTCGTTTTTTTAATTTTAATTTTATTGGGGGCTTGTACAGCTCTTATTACAATTCATTCATCTATCCATTGTGTTAAGCACATTTTTACATTTGTTCCAATCATCATTTTCAAAACATTTTCTTTCTACTTGAACCCACCTTCCTCCCTCATAAACCCTTGCTAATTTATAAATTATTATTTTTTTCATGTATTACACTGACCGATGTCTCCTTTCACTTAATTTTCTGTTGATTGAGTTCCTGGGAAGGGGTTATATGTAGGTCATTACCCCTCTCTCCTCCTCCCTTCTCCTTCCCCTCCTGGTTCTGCTACTCTCATTATTGTCCCTGAGAGTTTCTCTGTCCTGCATTCCCTGAGTCTAGCTGTTCCTGCTCTGGTCCAGGACCTCATTTTTTATGATAGCAGATTTAAGAGAACAATGTGTGGATGTGAAGTTTGGTTTCCTGCTTGGGAAAATTGCTGTGTAGGAACTGTTAGCTTATAAGGAAGCGCTATGGGAAAAATTCAAAGGGAAAGGTGTTTTTTTTTCATTTTAAAAAAAGGTGAGGTGAGGGTGGCATAGTGGTTGTGTGCGGGACTGTGGTCCACTGGATTGGTGGTTCAAATCCAGCAACAATTCTCCAGGAGCAAGACTGGGCCTCCTACTCCCACTAGAGGGCAGTAATCCCCCCCCCCCAAAAGGTGAAAATGTTGATAGCTGATAAACTCAGACTTCTGTCAACTTCCCGAGCAGATGAAAATGTTAACAGAATTCATGCACTTGTGCTTGAAGACCAACAAAATGGGGCAACTTGTCTGGACCATCAGCAAATTTTAATGGCTGATTTGGGAATAAGAAGGTTGCTGCAAAATTTATGCCTCAGGTTCTTACTGGCCAGAAAAAAACATTGTGTGAAAACAATTAATGCTTTGAGAGAACAACTCTGAAATACCCAGACTTTGTTCTGAAGGCTATTATTGATGACAACACCCTGAAAACAAACATTAAGCCTATGGAAAACATGATCATAACCACCCCAAAAAGCTCCTCAAGTGAAATAAAAGATCAAGATTTTTTTTTTTTTTTTGATGTGAGGGTGATAGTGCATTTGGAGTTCTCGCCACCAGGTCAGACTGGTAATCAAGCTTTCTATTTAGAGGGCCTGAAACAGTGTGTGACAAAAAAGACCCAATTTGTGGCAGACTCATCTGCCTGGTTTTGCCACCACAATGCACCTTCTCATGCAGCGATCTCAGTGTTCTAGTTTTGGACCAAAAAACAGCTTGCCTCTCTTGCCCCAAGCTCCCTACTCCCCTGACCTCGCTCCATGCGACTTCTTTTTGTTTCTGTGAATGAAGAGGGTTATGAAAGGAAGCAATTTGATGACTTAGAAGAGGTGAAGAAAAAAAACGAAGGAGGTGCGATCACTCATCCAAACAGATGAGTTTGCAAAATGTTACCAAGAATGGAATCAGATTTGGCAAATGTATTAAGTGTAATGGAGAGTATTTTGAAGGTGATAAGGTTTTTCTTTTTTTTTCTTTTTATTTTTCGGCATCACTGCCTCTGGTGGTCATGGGCGCTACCCAGTGCTCCTCCTGAGATCCGCCGCTGGATTTGAACCGCCAAGCCCGCAGGTCGCAGTCCCGCACTCAACCACTTACACCACTGGGGCTCAGCCCTGATAAGGTTGTTTTATAATTTGAATACAAAGTTTTGGGAGGAAATCAGGTTTTTTTTTTGGGGGGGGGTACCCCCAAGTATTTTTATTTTTTTTGTTTGGCATCACTGCCCTGGTGGGAGTAGGAAGACCACCCTTGCTCCTGGAGAGCTGCTGCTGGATTTGAACCATCAACCCTGTGGGCTGCATCCCCCAAGTATTTCTTATGAACACGAGAAAACAAATAATTTTGCAAAGTAAAGAAACTTCTGGAGCTAGACTTCACATCCCAAACAGCTTGATTCCAGAGCTTAAGCTCCTAATGTATACTCTGTATTCCAGCATCGTTCATTACAGACTACAGACTAGTATAGGGCCATTCTCAACACTGGAACCCACCTAGGAAAACAATCTAGTAGGATCAAATCAAAAGGAATTGGTTAGTGTTAAATCAAGTCAAGGCTCCCAGTCTTTCCCCATAATTAAGATCTAAAAGATTGTAATTCGACAAATGCTTGACCAAGTGGTGATGATATTAGTATCAATGAATGGAAAGATGAAAATTGGGCACGTCAAAGAAATTTGTGAAAGTGCCATTTATAATATAAACAGAGTCAATGAACCCTGTATTTTCTATTCTGAAAGATCTAGAATGATTATTTCTCTTTGGAGAATTTTTTAAGAAAGGTGAAATGACAGGGAGTTAGCTGGAAGCAAGGCAGATGATGAGTTTTGCTCTGGATATGCAGCATTGGAGTTACTTGATGTACGGCTCAGGAAAGATCTGTTTGTTCTCCCTGGTCTTGTGAGATCAGTAGCAGTCAGAGGTGGGTGAGACACAGGGGAGCCTTCTGGAAGTAGCTAAAAGACAGTGATTTTACAGTTCTGTGTGCAGGAGTAACTGTATTTGGTCAGACCCACATGTGATTGAGTTTGTGAAGAAACTGAGAGAGCAAAGCAACTTAAATTACAATCATTTAGTAATTTCTGTATTTCCATGTTTTTGTACTAACACTCAGAACAGTGTCATCTAAATAGAAATATGTTACCATCATGCTGTAGTTACCTACCAACCAAATGCAAATGTAGCTTAAAATTAGAGGCATGTTATAGTTGACTTGACAAAAGTATTGATTTCATTTTTGTGAGGTGTCATCTGATCTGTTGTGACTTCTAGCACAAAGCACTCCCTGACCCTGGGCCATCTTCCCAAAGATGCTAGGTCTGTACCTAGAAATCAGACAAAAACTGCTGTGAGTCTATGCTGACCCGTAGCAAACTTACAGGCAGGGTAGAACTGCTCCATAACTCTTCATGGGAGTGTAAAGACCTGCCTCTCTCCTGAAGCGGATCACAGCTCAATGTGTGCCATTAGGGCTTCTGGTTATTTCCTAGCGGTAGGTTAATTTGGGCTATGTTATTGTGACCAATGGCATCCCAGAATGTTGTTTTCTAGTGACTATTAGCATAAATGCTAATTTTGGTATGTGATTCAATTAAACCATCTCAGGTACACATGGCACAGCCTGGAGGCACTAGAAGTACTCCCATTGAAAAATGAACTACATGCTGTAGTATATAGGACTTAGGTAAGCTGTCAGGAAACTATTAAGGACATACACCACAAGAAAAGAACTGGTGAGGGCTGAGCCCCGGTGGCGTAGTGGTTGTGCGCGGGACTGTGGCCCACTGGGACGGAGGTTCAATTCCAGCAGTGGGGCTGGGCCTCCTACTCCCACCACCGGAGAGCAGTGATGCTCCCCCCCAAAAAAGAACTGGTGAGCTTCTCCCAGATAAAATGCTTTTCTTTGCATTATGAAATAAACAGGGTTGTATCAAAAAGTTTGGGGAAAAATTCCATTTAAAAACTTTTTTCCTTAAAAATTGTTTGAATAATGGATTTATAAAATGACAGTTTAATTTTTTTTACCACCAACAGCTTAATTTTTAAATTTAATTAATTAATTAATTAATTATTTTGGCATCACTGCCTTCTGGTGGTGGGAGTAGGAGGCCCAGTCTTTGCTCCTGTGGAGATGCTGTTGGAATTGAACCTCCATCCCAGTGGGCCGTAGTCCCGCACACAACCACTATGCCACCGGGGCTCAACCTTAACAGCTTAATTTTTTAAATGCAATGTTTGATTTTTGTCTTCACTGTGAATCCACAGTTGGTCTGATTTGGTTTAAGTCCAGTTAATTTAAAAGCTTGCGGGGAGAAATCCATTTCACTTAATAACTTATTCCTTGATGGCCCAAATTAAATTTGCTACTTTGAGACCCTATCTCAATTATAATTTAAGGGGAACATTTATTAAGATTTACGAGAGATAAAGACAACACAAATGTACAGGCCCATCAGCCTGAGGTTAAGTGGTTTGTTGAGATGCGGAGACATTCTGAAAAAGGGCATGGGAAGGCAAAGAAAACTCACAAAAGCATGATTGGTGACAGATCAGAACGTAAGTTACAGGTGGGACTACATTAAAGCAGGAATGAGACCATGATTGGGACACCTATATTGTTAGAAGGGCGTACAAGATGGGTTCAGAAGGGCTTCCAACCAAGGACCAAGGAAGTCCAGGTGAGACTGATAGGACATGATGACTCATGACTATCAAAGACTCACCGTTCGGCACTCCTACCTGCCGCAGCCGGAGGATTGCCGCCGTCACCACCATCGGTCATGCCGAAGCATGTGTTTTCCGTGGACATGACCTATGAGGACTGCTATAATGCGGTCTCTTGAGTCCTCAACAAGCTGGGAGGAGTTCAGGTTGGCATTGACCTGACCAACAAGAAGGTCTGCGTGGACTCCGAGCACAGCGTGGACACTCTGCTGGAGACCCTGAAGAAAACAGGGAAAACCATGCCCTATCTTGGTCCCCAGTAGCAGGGGCCTGGCCCCTGACCCACGGGATGGACCAAAGAGGGCAGGTTGACTGATCCTCTCCTGACCTGGCTTCCAAAAAGACCCCGGACCCAGCAGTCCTGCTCCGTGAGATGAATTGCCATAGAGACCCTCACCCACCCCATTCTTCCTTGGCTTCCTTACAATAAAGTCAAGCTGCTTTTATTGGGGGGGGGGGGGGAGACTCACTGTTCCCAAGCCCCTAAGAGAGACTTGCCCCTCCCTGCATTGGCTTGAAAGGAGGGCAGGTAACACACTTTCCAAGGCAACTCTGAAAGCCCCAGGACAAGGTTATTTACATATTTGTTAAATGACGGAAGTATTCAATGGAGGCTTAATCTGTGTGCTAACCCCCCCAGTGGCATTTTTGCTTTAACTGCCATCCATAGCCTTTTGCAAACTGAGTTGCTCAGAATTTAAGCTTTAGTGTACTAGGTAAAGAATGTTGACGAATTCCACAATTCCATGGCTTTAGCAGAAAAGGTTCTTAGTCTTGTGTATTTTTTTTGGTGGGGGGGTGGGGAGGCATCACTGCCCTCTGGTGGGAGTGGGAGACCCAGCCTTGCTCCTGGAGAGCTGCTGCTGGATTTGAACTGCCAAGCCTAAGGGCCGCAGTTCCGCACTCAACCACTATGCCCCTGGGGCTCAGTCTATCCTTGTGCATTTTGAATGGCAAACACGGGCTGAGCCCCGGTGGTGTAAGTGGTTAATTGCGGGACTGCAGCCCGCGGGCTTGGCAGTTCAAATCCAGTGGTGGTTCTCAGGAGCAGCACTGGGTGGCGCCCACGACCACCAGAAGCAGTGATGCCAAAAACAAACAAACAAACAAACAAAATGAATGCAGACACATGCATTCTTCTGCTTATGTGAGAAATATTACAGCTATACAGTCTATTTTCACTTACAGCACCTCTGTAAGACCTTGGTTTATAGGATAGTGATTCTGTGGGTTTACAAACCAGTCAGTCTTTGAGAGCAGAAAGCCACTTTTCTCCTTGGAAGAAGATGAAGGGTTGGAACTGCTGCCGCTCACCTCTAGGAGCCCCTAAGTAAGCCATTGTGCCACAGAGGCTCCTTTAAGGCTTAAAAGGATGGATCTCTTCCTGGGGATCTCTTAAATTGTATGATCTTGGTCTTGGAGGAATTCTTAGAGATTGTGTTCTGCTCAGGACTTATTGCTAGTCTTTTGGTTATTTAATAATTAGGACTGCTCTTAACTGATGCAACTATATGAACTTCATTTAAACAGTTTAATTATATGGTTATTGGAGGTTATTTTGGCTTTATTGGCTTACTTTTGAAAATATGGGTAGTCATCTATTTAATTGTCAGAGTTAAAAATTTTAACCAGGCAGAAGAGTGAGCTCTGTTCATTTCATATAGCCTTTGCTATATGAATTCCTCCTGTCTTCCCCAATGTACCTTTCGCTTAGCTGAAATTGGACAATTTTTAATTGGAAATTTTAACTGCTGTCATTATATTCTGTTTATTTTCACTTCTCTTGTATACGTAAATCTGCATTTTCAACAGCTTTTCTGAACCTTGTCTATTTATAAAATGGAGTAAAGGAGACCAAGACTTTGGAGTCTGATTGCTTACAGATAGGAATAGAGGAACATTGACATTCCTAATATAATATTAATATGCTAATAAGTAAGAAGCAGTTTAGCTAGGTTTAGGATGCCTTTTATTGAATAAATATTCTCTTTTAAAAAAGTATATTTTAACTTCCACTATTTAAAAAATTAATGCTTATGTCAGTATCTAGACAAAGTAGGGAAAACCATGGTCATTTATAAGTGAATATGCTCATTAATCTCTAGGGAAAGCCAACCTTTAATTCAAGTTGTCTATCTAGAAAAGAAACCACTTGGGTGGCCAATTGAGGCAGGAGTAAGATAATAGAGTTTAGGCATATTTCAAAATGACACTGTTACGTGTTTTTGGTAAAATATCTGCCTAAATCTTGTCTTAAAAAAAATCAGTTTGGAGATTTTGTTATGTGTCTCATTAATCCCTTTTCTTAAAATGTGAAATACCTATTATTAAACTCCTATTTAGAAGGATTGGTCATTTTTTGGGAGAGAGGGGGGAGATGATCCAAGAAAATACAATTAAAATTTTGGTTTTTTGGACAGGAGGAAGCAAAAGGAACAGACCTGCAAACTAACATTTAGTATATTGAATGATAGGCAGAAGTATTAGAAAATTCCAAATTTTCACAAAATATGAATTTCTAGAGATAACATCCAAACTTTTTGTTTGATAGGAATTTTTATTTATACCATGTGGGAGAAGGTTTCTACTTCACCAGAGTTTGATTTGGAAGCAATAACAGGATATTAATGTGAGTGTAGGTATTTGCCTTCTGCTAATTTTCCTAAGGTAGCCCTTGGAACTCTTCCAAGGAACAAAACTCTGGAACCCTTTTTCCAATGCTGGAGCTAGTCTTTCTGATCTTTCCATAGCAGTTATAAATACTTAATTACTTCTGGCACTTAGATAGGATGATCCTGCTAGGCTTTTTTTTGGGCGGGGTGGGGAGAGAGGAGACTTTTAATTAAGTTAATTTCTAGTGATTGAAACACTGGATTTCAAAAAAAAAAAAGGCTGACTTTCCTGTCATTTTTCCTTAGCAGAGACTTAAGTATTTCAATATGCTACCTTAATTTCAATATAAAATGATATCTACCTTTTGGTCTTTCCTGGAAGACAGTTAAGAAAATAACATGAAAATAGAAAAGATACTTCTTGCATTCATATTAATGGTTTGCTACTCCGAGGTAATAGTGGGAAATGAATGTGTTTTACATATACTCTAAAGAATAACTCAAGGGCTGAGCCCCGTGGCGTAAGTGGTTGAGTGCGGGACTGCGGCCCGCGGGCTCGGCGGTTCAAATCCAGCGGCGGCTCTCAGGAGCAGCACCAGGTAGCGCCCACGACCACCAGAGGCAGTGATGTCCACAAAAAGGAAAAAAAAAAAAGAACAACTCAAAATGAAATAATCGATATTTATTCTGACCTTAAAGTTATTTAATTTCACTCTTTTTTTGCAGATTGTATATGATCATTGGTTAAATAAATGATTTAATGCATAAATGATTTATGCTCCTTTTTAGCTTAAGAATCAGTTTTAAAAGAAAAAACTTACACAAAATAAAGCGATTTTAAAAAGGTACCCAACAAGTTAGCTGAAGTTAGTTTGGCCACAGTTAATCTTTTCTGAGTACATAGTTGTGCCTACCTCTGAAGAATAGATGCATTTGAACCATGGCATTGAAGAATACTGGAAGTAGCATGAACTTTTTTTTTTTTATCATGAACTTCTAAAAGAACAAACGAATCTGGCTTACAAGAGATACTGTTCCTTTGAAGCAGGAACGAAGAAACTCGGCTTGAGCACTTTGGCTATATTATCAGAAGAGGCCCCTCCCTGGGAAAGGAGATGGATGGAAACGGTGACTGCAGCACTAGGCTCAAGCATCGTGATGGTGAGAAGGGTACCAGATCAAACCGTGCTTCGTCCTGTGGCAGAATTGCTGAGAGTTGGAACTGACTTGTCGACAGCTGGCAACGCCATTCAGAAAGGAATGTCTCAGCCTTTCCCACATAAAACCAGATCATATGTATATAAATAAAAATAATCGCCTGCCCTTGAGTCAGTACCAACTCCTAATGACCACGAGTTCCAAGACTAACTCAAAAGCTCATTTTTCTTCTGAGGAGTGCCTGGCTTCAAACTGCTGACCTTCAGAATCAAGGCCAGGGGATGAGCCTGCACGCATGCAAGTGCACGCTCATTTGATACATACAGTGTGCCACTAATTGTAGGTACAAGATTACAAGTTTAGTATTTTGGTTATTATCACTGGAAAGCAGCTTTGAAAACTTGTCTCAGAGAACATTATCATAAACGTTAGTTCAAGAGGCGATGTTAAAAAAAATCCCATTTTTCAATGAACTCTAGATGCTTCCTGGTACCACTAATAAAAAGCTGTTTGATATAGGAACCTGATTATGTATTACGAGTTCAAGGAAACCTTTTTTTAAAACTCTTTACTAGAACTGCGCCCCCCATTCCTCTCCCCTCCCCTTGCCCACCAGAGTATAGCTTTTTTTTTTTTTTTTTTGGCTTAGGAAACATAACATTTTAGCTACTTATCTGTGTTCCACAGCTGGTGGAGTGATGCAACCTCCACTGGTCATGAAGTTGCTCAAGAACCCTGAAAACTCTCAGACTACCTCTGGTGTTTCCAAAGAGGTAGACAAGTAACTGCTGCCTCTGACCTCCTTCCTCCCCGCCCTTTTTAAAAATTAAAAATGTAATCTTCTTATACATCATTGAGTCACGGTAAATTCAGTTTCATATTTATGAATTCACTTGTATGGTCATTGGTAGGGAAAAAAATTACAGTGTTAGCGTTCAGCTCTCTGAGAGAGTAGCACAATTGACTTTAGATGGCAGCTGGAAACTTTGTTTTATTCATTTCAGTGTCTACAGTGCCTAGACTAGTGTGTAGCCCTTAAATATTTGTCAAAGGGATACACCTTCATTACAGTGACCTTATGTTAGATGAATACTGCCACACTTTTGAACGATTTGTTTCTATTTTTCTTTGTAGTTGGCTTTAGCAGCAAAGGACTTAGAAAACCTGAGGCCTAGAGTCCTATGTGGTGAGCAAGACTGTGGACTGAGCAGTAGTTTAACTTAACTCATGTAAACTTACTGGCTGAAAAAAAAAGACAGAAAGCTTACTGGACTGTCTGAAGACAATGCTGACTCAATAGCGACCTCCTGTGGGCTTCCCAGACGGTAGCTCTATGGGAGTGGAACTGCTGCTGGTGGTTCCAGACAGCTGGCCAGGCGGATGGCAGCACAGTGTCAGGTCACCACTGTGTCATTAGGGGGTCCTCAATGAAACCTTGGTTTTGGTTAATGGTGGGTGGTTAAAAATCATGCACCACCATGTGATCCCCTAGACCAGGAGGACGTAGAAGGTTCTAACATCAGAGTCTGAAACCTAGAGACGTGATTGAGGAAACATTTCTCACTCTTAATACCATCAAGTTGATTCGGATTCATAGCGACCCTATAGGACAGGCAGAACTGCCCTTTTAGTTTCTGAGGCTTACTCGACAGGAGTAGACAGCCTCATCTTTCCCTTTCAGAACAGCTGGGGGTTCCAAACTGCTGACTTTGTGATTAGCAGTCCATCAGGGAACAAGTAGAAGTGGGAAATGCTACCCAAAGTGTAGTAACAATGAAGACTCCACTTAAAGAAAAACGAACATCTCGCAACAAATGCACAAATGTGCTTGACAAAATGGATGTGTTTGGATTGTGATAAGAGCTGTATGAGCCCCCAATAAAATGATTCAAAAGAAAAGGCAACATATGTGCAAGTATGCTTGATACAATTGATGTACGGATTGTTATAAGAGCTGTAAGAGGCCACAATAAAATAATCTTTTAATAAATTTTTTTTAAAAAAACATCTCTGAATTCCTTTATATTGTCTCTGTCCTCATGTTTTGCTATTTCTCGAGATTGAGTGCAAATGGAAGGAAAATATTTTGTTTCCACATTGGTGAAATAGAAGTTTCCTTTAAATTTACTTCTTAAAGACTTGTACTTTTAATTGCCCAGCAGTATAAAACTGTTGAATCATTGTTGACGTTAAAGTGTATCCCAGACATGAAAGTGCAGTATTATATTCCTTTACCCTCTAATCTGCAATTTTGGAAGACTCGGTCTAAGTCCTGCAGTTTTTCCATTTGATTTTGGTTTATCAAAAATAAAACTGCTCAGAACACCAGTACATTTTATTTTGTTTATTTAAATTTTTTCCCAGATTGCTATTACCCCCCTCCCTCGCAGATTGCTATTTTAATAGACAACTTTAAAGTTGGGCAATGTCACAATAAATGAATTAGTGGTCCAATTAAAGATTTAAAGATATATGTACATACACAACTTTATCAGGAACTTTGAAGAAAATCTTTTTGGTTAATGATTATGCCAAAAATACATAAATATTAAAGCCAATATATGGTGAAACGTTACTAAAACAGAAATGGGAACCTTCCGTAGAGAATCACAAGCTTGCTAGACTTCTGAAGCCTGCATTTTCTTCAATTCTTGGGTCTCTTGCTGCTCCAGGACCCCGTGTTGTTTTCGGATAGGGTTTTAGACCTTAGTAGGACATTACTCATTGAACTGGGGCGAGGAGGCAGAATAAAAACAGACTCAAAAAAAAAAGTGTTAGGCCAATTGCTTCAACAGTTTCACAGACTCTTGACCTTTAACCTCTGATCCAAGAAAACGAGTCCCATAAGGTGCTTGGTTTTTTTGCACCCCCATAGTAGGATCCATCGATGTAGCAAGCTCCCCACCAAGCTCTCCCTGTCCTTGAGCCAATGCTGACTCCCAACCCTTCGGACAGGGTAGAACTGTCTTTTCCCTCAGGGAGTAGAAAGCCCCCTCTTGCTCTGAGCAGCTTGTGGCTTTGAACTGCTAACCTTGTAGCAGTCCAACTCATGGCCACTGTGTGTAGACCATTCTGCATTACAAAGGTCAAGCACACAGAGTGGCTGTACTCTAGTTTTTGAAAGTACTTATTCTTGTAGTAGCAACCGTTTCCCTGTGCTATCAGGAATGATGCTTGATTATTGCAAAAGCCTTTTAAATAGAAGCATTTGATGGCTCCTGGCAAGGATTGTTCTGTAAAGTTTCACTCAGTTTCTGAAGACAGACTAAACCTTAGCTGGTACAGACATTGTGAAATTTATGATTTCGTTCTGTGATGTGTGGGGTCACTGTGTGTTGAAATCATTCCAGTGGCAATTAACACAGTAGTCACGTTGTAACAATTTTCATAAATTTATATCTTAAGAAGTAAAGATATTCTAACAGAGAAAAATCATGTGGGAATTGTAATTGGTTTAACTTGATTTAAAAAAATATATTTTTTCCCTTCTTGATTCTTAAAAGGATATTTGTCATTGTGAAACTACTGGTTTCTCTTGCAGATTTCCTTGTGAAACCTTGCAGTTTAAACCTTGTGATAATCTTCATTTGGTAAGTTTGCTTTTTAAAATTTCTTTTTTTTTGGGGGGGGAGGCTCTTATAGTTCTTATCACAGTTCATATATCCATCCATTAGGTCAAGCACATTTGTACATATGTTGCCATTCTGATTTTCAAAACATTTTCTTTCTACTTGAGCCCTTGGTATTAGCTCATTCCTCCTTACCTCCCTCATGAATCCTTGATAATTTACAAGTTGCTATTTTTTCCCTTATATCTTATACCAACCACTGTCTTTCTTCATCTATTTTTCTGTTATTTGTCTCACTGGGGCGTGGGGTATATGTCGATCATTGTGATTGGCTTCCCCCACCCCCTTTCCGGTATCACTACTTTCATTACTGGTCCCAGGGATTTATCTGTCCTGAATCCCCTGTATTGTGAGCTCTTATCTGTATCAGTGTACATGCTTGGGTCTAGCCAGATTTGTTAGGTAGAATCGCTAGTGGAGGGGGACGAAGCAGTAAAGAACTCGAGGAAAGTTGTATGTTTCCTCGGTGCTATACTACACCCTCACTGGTTTGTCTCTTCCTTGTGATTCTTGTTTTTATTTTTTTGCCACTGTTCTCTGTGCTGTTTGAGGGAGAGAAAAGCTAATTTATGAATTAATTTTTTTGGATCAGTTTGATTATTTTCATATTTCTTTTTTTGGGGGGGCATCACTGCCCTCTGGTGGGAGTGGGAGGCCCAGCCTTGCTCCTGGAGAGCTGCTGCTGGATTTGAACCACCAAGCCAGTGGACTACATACAGTCCCACACTCAACAACTACACCACCGGGGCTCAGCCCCACTTCCACATTTCTCTAGATGAACTTTTTTATCTTTACATTAATATCTCTAAATGTGATTATATTTGATTTTTTTTCACTAGTTCTTTGGCCAGAGTTGTTTTTCGGATGTCATCATGTCACAGCACAGCTCTAACCCTGAAAATTGGCATTTAAGTTGATATTTTATCAGTTGCAGTCTTGATACCTTGTAAATTTGTATCAACCTGTTCTTTTAAATAGAAACTGTTGGTTTTTGTGTTTTTTCAAGTTGGTGTACAAAGAAATAAAAATCTCTGACTTATTAGAGTAAGGGATATTAATGTGAATTTTAGATAGAGAACAAGTTCTAACAGCTGTCTAGATTTGCTACCAGTGTGGATATAAATCCCTGTCCTGTCTCAGTTAGTTTACCTGGATCTGTTTGCATTTGCCTCTATAGAAATCTTATTACTGGGCTGAGCCCCGGTGGCTTAGTGGTTGTGTGCGGGACTGCGGCCTACTGGGACGGAGGTTCAATTCCAGCAGTGGGGCTGTGCCTCCTACTCCCACCACCGGAGAGCAGTGATGCCCAAACAAACAAAACAAAACAAAAAAAATAAATCTTATTACTGTGTCTTGTTTCTGCCATTTGTTTAATTTAGAGACTTATAACCCATTTTTAATGAAAAAAGGAAGTTGTTGCTTTGGGTTTCAATTTTTTTGGAGGGCATCACTGCCCTCTGGTGGGAGTAGGAGGCCCAGCCTTGCTCCTGGAGAGCTGCTGCTGGATTTGAACTGCCAAGCCAGTGGGCCACAGTCCCGCACTCAACCACTAATGCCACCGGGGCTCAGCCCTAAGATTTCAATTTTTTTGGGGGGGGGGCATCACCGCCCTGTGGTGGTCATGGGAGCTACCCAGCCTTGCTCCTGGAGAGCTGCTGCTGGATTTGAACCACCAAGCCCATGGACCGCAGTCCTGCACTCAACCACTATGCCACTGGGGTTCAGCCAGATTTCAATTTTTATTTATTTATTTATTTATTTATCTATTTATTTTTGTTTTTGTGGGCATCACTGCCACTGGTGGTCGTGGGCGCTACCCAGTGCTGCTCTTGAGAGCCTCTGCTGGATTTGAACCGCCAAGCCCGCAGGCCGCAGTCCCGTACTCAACCACTTACGGCACCAGGGCTCAACCCCAGATTTCAATTTTTAAACTAAGACAATTGCCACCAACTTTACCTTGCCTTTGCTTAACTTACATAATGGTGGATTACATTGGTTCTTCTTCTAATATTGATGTAGCCTTGCATAGCTAGTATGACTCCTATTGAATCATTTTCTTTGAAATTATGTTGAATCCTTTTGGCCAGCATTTTGTTGAGAATTTTAAAATCTATGTTCTTAAGTCAATAGTCCCGTAATTCCTTTTTTTTGTTCCCTGTATCATTGCCTTGGTGGGAGTAGGAAGCCCAGCCTTGCTACTGGAGAGCTGCTGCTGGATTTGAACCGTCAATCCTGGGGGGCCACAGTCCTGCACACAACTACTACGCCACCAGTGCTCAGCTAGTCCTGTTATTCTTTATTCTGGCATGTCCTCTTGGTTTGGGCATCAGGGTTCTATTTCTTGTGTCTGCTGTCTGTTTCTGTATTATGGAATAATTTGTATAGAATCGGTGTCTTCTTTGAATGCTTGGTAGAATTCTCAGTAAAGTCCTGGAGAATCAATCGTTCCATAACGAGCAACTATTGCACGCGTTGCAATATTATTTATGTGAGTACTTTCATCCACAGACAAGTCCAACGAGAGCTATCTTGTTCAAGTCACACTACGCATATTGCTTTTCATTTGTTCGACTTGTCTCGAAGAAGACAGCCACTGACAGCTGAGGCTGCCGACCTGTTTCACCAAATTGAAAGCACCACGGCACAGCAATAGCCCTCCACTGCTGGCCATCACCATAAAGTAAATCGAAAGCAGCCACTTAAATTAATTGGCAAGAATACCTACCAATGGTAATAATTAAGAATTATTTAGTGGGTCACTAAAATTTTCCCAGTGGGTCATAGGTTGCCGACCACTGAACTAGAGGAATATTGTGTGTTTCTGCAGTGCTATACTTCACTGTGGCTGGCTCATTCTTTCCCTTGTGACTCTTCTGTGAGGGGATGTTCATTTGTCTACACATGGGCTTTGGGTCTTCACGCTAGTGCCCGACTTTTACATCAATATGATTGTTTCAACTCTTCTGATTCCTGATATCTGATCCTGTCCACACCTTGTGATCACACAGGCTGGTGTGCTTCTTCCATGTGGACTTTGTTGCTTCTCTGCTAGATGGCTGCTTGTTTAACTTCAAGCCTTTAAGACCCCAGACCGTATAATTTGTAATAGCTGGGCACAATCAACTGTCTTCACTACATTTGCATATGTACCCATTTTGTCTTCAGTGATCATGTAGGGAAGGTGAGCATCACAGAAGGCCAGGTTAATAGAACAAAGAACTTTTGCACTGAGGGAGGCCTTGATTAGAGACCCAATGTCCATCTACTACCTTAATAATTAACATATTAATATTTGTGCATAGACCTATATCCCTGTCATTATAGATAGAGTTACATGTATACACGTCTATTGTGGTAGGTACATAATATGTTGTCAACTTAAGAGTGAAGGGGTGGAGTTTAGCCTCTCAATCAATTACAGCTTGATGACCTCATTTGGAGGCAGTAAGGAGATAATAGCTCAATGGAGGCAGGCACTCCCTCGCTCCTTGTGAGACCTTCCTGATGACGAGACACATGGAGCTATGCTAGAGCCCTGGAGCTGGAGGAGCCATGTGGTGACCTGCCAGCGCTGAGGTGCTTCCACTGCCACTGGATCCACAAGACTTCCCACCCTCTGGTCTGTGATCTTCCTGCATTCGGCATCATTGCATGTGTTTCATGAGTGTGAAGAGGACTTTATAGATTAGTATTGAACTTATGGACTTGATCTGAATTGGGCTGGGATGTGTTCTCAATATTCAGTTGCTCTTCCTTATACACATATGAATGTCTATGAATTTGTTTTTTAGTCAACCCAGAATAACACATCCATATTTATAACTCCATAAATATCTTTTACCTCTTAATTATTTTCTCTATTTCCTTTTATATTTCTCCTGCCCTACGATCATGGTCGATCTTCATTCAGCTCTCTGTAATTCCTCTCGACTACATTGCACTTAATCAAATCTCATCAGGCATTGTACATCCTCCTCATTGATTTTAGATCTCTTGTTCCCTCGTCCTTGAGTTTGTAGACTCCCTCCTCCCTTTCATGTGCCTCCTATCCCATGTGCCCCCACAATTGGTCCTTTTGTTTTCTCCTCAGGATGATTTATCCTGCCTATCTTTTATAGATGGACACAGAAGAAAAGAAAAAAGAGAAGAAAAACAAAAACAAACAAACAAAATCCCCTATAAATAGTTCCAGGCATATCTGCTGACCCTTTTGAGTATGCTCTGATTGGGTCTGATGAGGTGCTAAGCCCTATCCCTGTGTCAGAAATCTTCTTTCCAAATTCCTTGGAAACTTTGTTGCTTTGCTTCCCTAGCTGCTCTGTGGTGCTCCCTTCATGTTTTGATACCCCTCCTGCCCTCCCTGCCTCCCTCCCTGTCTCCTTCCCTGCCTCTCTCCCTCCTAGGTGTGTGTGTGTGAGAAACAGAGACAATGCACAATTCCCACACTGTGTCTCCAATGAGGGGATGTTGTGTCTCATGGTGACGCAGGCCCAACCCTCCTCTCTGTTCATTGGCTGCTTCAAGCAGGAATGTTGTCTTGGTGGGCCAGGATGTGGTTCATTCATATTCATTCTCTCTCTCTCTCTCTCTCTCTCTCTCTCTCTCTCTCTCTCTCTCTCTCCTCATTTACTGATAATATATTAATTGCTACAAATTGTACCCTCTCTACTGCTTTTGCTGTGTTTCAAAGGTTTGGAATGCTGTATTTTGTTGTCATTTGTTTCAAGGAACTTAAATTTTAATTCTTTATTCAACTACACAGTGAATCAACTACAAATGTTAACCACTTTTCATGTATTTGATTTTTTTTTTCTCCTTAACTTTTTCTATTGATGAATTTTAATTATTACAGTGCGGTCTGAGAAAATGGTTTGTAAGATCTTGATGTTTTTGTATTTATTAAGGCTTGTTTTATGTCTTAACAGATGGTCTGTTCTGGAGAATGTGTCATGTGTACAGGGAAGAATGTTTATTGTATGCTGTTGGATGAGGTGATCTATATTTCCCTCAGAGATTAAGTTGATTGTGTTAGTTCCACTGTTTTTGTTCTGTAGCAGTGTTCATGTTCTGGTCTAATCTGATATGTAAGGTAGAATTGATGTAATGATAGTGGGGTGAAGGAAACACCAAAGAACTAGAGGAAAGTTGTGTGTTTCATCAGGTAATATACTGCACCCTGACTGGCTCCATCTCTTCCCTGTGACCCCTCTGTAAGGGGATGTTCCATTGTCTACAGATGTGCGCTAGGTCTCCACGCCCCCTTCTCCCCCCATTCACCTTGGATATGGCTTTATTCTGGGTCTTAGATGCCTGATAGTTGATTCCATCAACACCACATGATCACACAGGCTGGTGGGCTTTGTTGCTTCTAAGCTAGATGGCTGCTTATTTATCTTCAAGCCTTTCAGAACCCAGGCACTATATCTTTTGATAACCTGGCTATCAGCTTTATTCATCACAGCCTGATTTTTGCACTTATTAATATCTGCATATCTATCTAGATAAGATAGGTGGGGCAAATAATTTGGAGTTGAAAAGAATGATTCCAGGGGGATATGGGAGAAGTGGGAGAGAGGAAGTGGGTGGGGTGGGGACCAACCCAGTGGGAAGGGAAGGGAACAAGTGAAGTAAAATCAATGGAAGAAAAGTCGCAGAATACTTCGTGGTGCTCAATCAAGGCCAATATAGCAGCAGGGAATTACTAAACCCAAATGATGGTTGAACATGATGGTGGGGCAAGAGGGGAGAAAAGAGGAACTAGAGCAAAGAACCAGGAGGCAAAAGACATTTATAGAGGCCTAATTATAGACATGTACATATGGATAATGAGAGTGGATAGAATTATGTACTCATATCTATATGTTAAAAATTAAGGTTGCAGATGGACATTGGGCCTCCACTCAAGTACTCCCTTAGCACAAGAACACTTTATTCTAACAATCTGACATTCTGTGGATAATGATTTTTAATAGTGTATGAGGTTATTGGAGGGCATTCTTCCCCCAGTTCTTCTGTTCTTTTTCTCGTTCTTCCTCTACCCCCTCACTTTTCTCTCTGGCCCCTCTTCAGCTTCTTTCCCATTGTCCTCTTGGTCCTTTCTCTCACGCCACCGCTTGGACTTCTTTTCCATTTTCTCCCTTTTACTCTCTCTCTCATCTTTTTAAGTATTTCCTTCAACTTTCCCCCCCCTACCTAGCTCGAACGCATCAGATTATCTGTGACTACTTTCTTTCTAGAATTCTACAATATTTTTACTAGCACTTACTTCAGTTTCTGAATTTAGCTTTACTCTTGAAGACTGAGTCATTGTGAATGTAGGCACCATAGCAAAAGAAAACCCCAGCTCTGGTTAGACTGATATATTTATTTGGTAAAATTACCCTGCATGATGTTTAGCTTATTAGGAGAAGTCGTAGCTAGAACTTTGAGTTGTCTTTAAAAACCCAACAACCCCTTCCCCCC
>PVJH01007631.1:0-91375 GCA_004026705.1 Nesogale talazaci | reverse complement strand
CTACTACACCACCTCGTACCTAAGAAAGTAACTTACTTTTCAAACCTCGATACTTATGTATTAATAGGAGGGGCAAAAAGATGAATGATCATGTTGTTAGGCGAGTCTGCATAAACTAGCATGATTGCAGGCAAATCATGAGGTAAAGTCATTAGCTGAATAATCTCTGTTCCTTATTCAATGTCTTTGGCACTCAGTTTCTTTATATGAGACTCTGGAGCAACAGAATCTACCTGGCATATGACAGAGGACAGTGGGAAACCAATGAGATCATATTTGCCAAAGCTCTTTGATAACCTAAAAAACATAATAACTAAAGGTGCTAATATGAGTCATAATAATAATATTAAACTCGCTGCCATCCAGTTGAATCTGAATCACAGCAACAAATCTTTACTGAGTTAGATAACTTCATCATTCTACCACAGAGCAGTTGGTGGATTTGAACAGCCAACCTTGCAGCTATTAGGCCCATACTGAACCCACAGCCAAACCATAACTCCTTCATGGAATATCAGGCATTATGTATTCATTATACAGAAAAGCTGTTCATTTCTCAGTTTCTTTTTTTCCCACATTCAATGAGGTTTTCCTATTTGTTGTAAAAACATAGAGAATACAATAGTTACCAATTGAACATTCTTCCTGTGTACAATTCAATAAAGCGAATCACATCAATTATGTGTTGTGTAACTGTGACCAATATCTGTCATCAAATTTTCCACCCCTGCAAACCAGCTCCATGTTCCCAAACAATGTTTCCTCCTCCTCCCCCTGGTAACCACCATTAAATTCTACCATTTGTATTTTTTTGGAATTTTCTTTTAGTTAAACCAGACAGTATCTTGTGTCAACTTGTGATGGACTAATTTCACTTATAGATCCTTGGTGGCACTGTCAAGTCGGCATTGGTTTGCTAACTACTAGGCTGGCAGTTGCAACCAAATTGAGGCTATCTGCTTCTGTGAAGATCAACAGGCTTGTAAACTCCATGTGGGGACACTGTGAGTTCAAACTGACTGGACAGCAGCTGGCTATTTCACTTAGCATAATGTCTCCAGGATTAATCCAAATGGCAGCATGTATCAGACCTCATTCCACTTTATGGCAGAGCAAGATTCTACTGTCTGTAGGTGCCACCTTTTGTTAATATACTTGTTGATGGACACTGGAGTGTCTCTGCTGACAATTATACACACTACTTCAATAAGTATTAATGTTTGAGGTAATTTTTAAAAATCATTTTATTGGGGGCTCATACATCATTTTTCACAATACATAAATAAGCATACTGTGTCAAGCACCCTCAAATGTCCACTTCTATTATCATTCTCCAATGTTTGTGGTAATTTTTATTGTTCTTTCAAGTTTCTTAGATAAACATGTAGCAGTAGAATTGCCTGGTCATGTGGTAGTTTTATATTTAACTTTTTGTGGAACTTTTTATCAATATTCCTCAATAAACTTTTTATCCCTACAAGATGACCAAACTATGGACTATGGACAATCAGTAATGCAGATAACTGGGGGAGGATGGGGGAGTACTTTCCTTCTAAAATCAATATGGTGTGTAAATTTACCTCAAAATATTGGCTAGTGGAGGCTTAAATTAATTGGATACTCATCAATTCATGTGGAAAATATTTGGTCTCTGTTGATGGTAAGTCACATTTGTGCCAATAGCGAACTTGGGCTGCCAAGAAAATCGCAGCCTTGGGTTTCATGGTGGAAGTTCAGCCTTGAGAAGGGAAAGCAGATTGTCTGTGTTCTACCCTGGTCAGACTGCACCTGGACTAGTATGTCTGGATGGCTTGGAGCAAGTCCAGACAAGGGTGGTGGTAAGGGCAGCGACGAATGGGAAGCTGCGTCATGTCTGGGCAAGCGGAAATAATCAGAGCTATTTATTCAAGACAAAGAAGACACTGCACCTGTCTTTACAAACAGGCAGTGCTATTATGTGGAGAGAGAGGTCAAGTTCCAAGCGGAAGACAAAATAGGACAAGTTGAAGGTGCAGCAACATATCGAATTCCTTTCTGCCATCCCAATGGAATCACAGGGCGATGGCATGCTGTAAGAAGGAGGAGGCTCATTCAAGCAGCAGCCGAACTCATCATTTGGTACCAGAAACTAGATCTATGTAGCCTGCTCTGCAGGGTCTGAGGAGGATCCATAGAAAGCCTCCGAGGCCACTGTGGACCCAGGGCGACAGAGGTGGCTCAGGAGCACCTGGCCTTTAAGTGATGCCAAGGCAGTTCGGCTTTAGCTTATTGTTCAGGTTGCTTTATTTGTGTTATTGTGGCGCTTGATTTTTCAACTTGTTAGTTTGCTGCTGTTATGTAAGGACTCTATAAATTTTTTTAAAAGATAAAAAGAATGGTTCTTTAAAAAGAGGACAGAACAAAACTTGGTTAAACTACCAACGATAAGAGTTTCCTTCCAATCCTCGGTCTCTAAGAGTCTGTGATTTTGATTCAAGGAACATGTGCACGTTCAAGATCTTTGCCTGCACTTCAAAGTGCCCACAGGCTGGCTCTCAAATCTGGGTCCTATTCTCTTGATCCCAGGGTAGGGAAGAGGAGATGTCTGGAAGAGCCTGGTCTTCCAAAACTGCGTCCTCTGTATGGAAGTTGCACTGGGCAAAAGGCTATAAGATATCTAAGTATTTGAGGAAGAAACCAAGTCAGTAAGTTTGTGCTAGTCTGGGTGAACTAGAGAAACAAATTCATAGGCATTCATGTATGCACGAAAGATTTATGTAAAAGAATACCTTTATATTAAGAAAACATTCTAGTCCATAAGCCTGATATTTGCCCATATGACTGATACCAGTCTGCAATTTCCTCTTCAGACTCACAAAACACTTGCGATGTTGCCAAATGTTGGAAGATCACAGGTCAGTGCTGGCATGGGTCTCCATGTAGTGCCTCTAGCTCTTGAGCTCTGGCTCCCATCAGCATGTGGGTTGTCATCAGGAATACCAAGCAGAGAGTGTGTCTGCCCTGCATTGAACTACTTATTCCCTTTGAGCCTCCAAACCAGGTAATCAAGCTGCAACCTGCTCGACAGTCTAGTCTCCACCCCTTCACAGGTTTACAAGAGAATATATAGCTACCACAAAGTCCAAAGCCAGGTTTCTTGATGATAAAATACAATAATTTAAATTCAATAATTTAAATACAATAATTTAAAAGTGTGACTCTTAGATAATTTTCTTTTAAAAAATACCAAGACTAAATTACAAAACTAAAATGAAATTGACAATGGGTCTTAATACCTGTCTTGTAAAATTTTACAATTATATTAAAATATTATTTGGGGGAACTGGCATGGCTGAATGTCCTTCCTCATAGGACTTACACAAAAGGTAACCTCGGGCATAGTTACTTTGCATTATGATGTCCTGGTCTTTGAGATTTTTGGCAAGTATTACAAAACAATCATGAGACTCATATTCTGAGATCTTGGGACTCCAGATGAAAACTGGAAGTGTATTGTGGCTTGACTTAAGGTTAGCGACTTCCTTCAGAACAATGGGGAGGGAAGAGGGTGATCATTTGAACATAAATCTTCACATGATCTCTGTGCCCCTTGACACTCTCTGTTGACTCATTTTTAGATCATATTGCTCAGAATGAGTGCTCTGTCACATCAGCATCCATTCCTCAACCACTGAGCAATTCATTCAATTGCATAGCTGTTCAACACTCGTTCAAATAGAGCTTGAAATAAAGGCCCACCAGTGACCTTTAAGGAGCTTCCACTCTAATGGAAAAGATCAAGGTCAATCAGGTAAGCTGATGGGTATTGATCCAAAGTGTTTTATCTGAGGAAATGAGTGAAGGAGGAAGATTGAATAGAAGACCTTATGGAGGTAAGAAAACTTGAGTCCAGTTTCTAAAGAGAGCTGGAGTTTCCTTAGCATTTTATATATGCTTGTAGTTTGTGTGGTATTTTAGGACAATCACTAGGTCCTATTATCCCAAGGGTTTCCCAATAGAAAGTATTTCTCATTTTGGGGGGAAAAAGAAAAAATCCTACAATTTATGCTGCTATACATAGAGTAACGGTAGGTAGGCATGTACATAGGTGAATATATTTATATATGATGATGGGAAAATAGATCTGTGTGCATAAATTTATAGGGTTAGTATTAAGACAGCAGATGGGCATTGGAACTCCACTCAGGTACTTATTCAATGCAAGACCACTTTGTTCTATTAAATTGGCATTGCATGATGTTCACCTTCCTGACACAATCACTGAAGATAAATGTGCATAAGCAAAAGTGGTGAAGGAAGCTAATGGTGCCTGGCTATCAAAAGATATAGCGCCTGGTGTCTTAAAGGCTTGAAAGCAAGTGAGCAGCCATCTAGCTCAGAAGCAACAAAACACACATGGAAGAAGCACACCAGCTTATGTGACCATGAGGTATCAAAGGGATTAGTAATCAGGCTTTAAGAACTAAAAATCATATCATCACATGCCCACTTTCCTGATATGTTTGCTGACAACAAATGTGTGCATGAGCAAATATGATGAAGAAAGCTGATGGTGCCCGGCTATCAAAAGAAAAAGCATCTGGGGTCTTAAAGGCTTGAAAGTAAACAAGCAGCCATCTAGCTCAGAAGCAACAAAGGCCACAGGGAGGAAGCACACCAGCCTATGCAACAATGAGGTGTTGAAGAAATCAGGTATCAGGCAACAAGAAACTAAAAATTATATCATTATAAATGAGGGGGAGTACAGATTGGGGACACAACATCCATCAATAAGTAAAGCAACAGCCCCTTAGAGGGGGTTGTAGGGAGGAGCTTAGTCAGTCAAGGTAAAGTGTAGTAGCAATGAAATATGCAACTTTCCTCTAGTTCTTAAATGCTTTCTCCCACTCACTATTATTATCCCAATTCTACCTGACAAATCTAGCTAGATCAGGGGATGTACACTGAAGCCAGAAACAGGGGTAATTCAGGACAGGTGATCCCTTCATGACCAGAGGTGAGAATGGTGTTCCCAGGAGGGTGGAGGGAAGGTGGAGCAGAAAGGGGGAACCTATTGTAGGAATCTACATATGACCTCCCCTCTGGGGTATGGACAACTGGGAAGTGGGTGAAGGGACACATTAGACAGTGTATGATGACAAAATAATGACAATTTGTAAATTGTTAAGAGTTCATGGGGGAGGGGGAGGGGGAGGGAGGGGAAATGTGGGGTGCTGGTACTGGGGGCCTAGGTGGAAGGAGGATGTTTCAAGAATGATCATGACAACAGATGTGCAAATGTGGTCTGCATACATTTGATGCATGCATTGATCATGATAGAAGTTGCATGAGCCACCAATGAAATGATTGAAAAAAAAAGAACCTATACCAAAACTTAGGTCAAAATAATATGTGGTTAAATGGCCAGTGGGTTATTTCACTGTGGAAATACTTCACCCAGCCCAGAGGTGAAGAGCTGAAGGAATGGAGCAGGAGTGGTGTGTTAGTCTGGGTTGACTAGAGAAACAAATTCATTGATAGTCACATGTGTACAAGAGAGAGCTTTACATAAAAGAACAATTGCATATTAAGAAAACATCCTAGTCCAGTTCAGATCAAGTCCATAAGTTTGATATTAGCTCACATGCCTGATACTAGCCTATATATCCCTCTTTAGACTCATACAAAACATGTCACGATGTTGAGTACAGGAAGATCACAGGCCAGTGGGCTGAAAGTCTTGTGGATCCAGCATTGGTGGAAGCATCTTAGTGCTGACATGGGTCTCCACATGACTCCTCCATTTCCAAGTCTCTGGTTGTCATCAGCCTTGCTCCACATGATTTGTCAACAGGAGTGTCTAGCACGGAATGTGCCTGTATCTGTTCTCCAGTGAGCTATCTACATTTGTGCCTCTCAAGTGAGGTTATCAAGCTGCGACCTGATTGAGATGCTAGACTCCACCCCTTCACAAGTTGACAGGAGATTATGTACTTGCCACAGCTAGGTTCACCAGGAAGTCAGTTCAGGTCTATCATTTGCAAAGTCCTGTCCATAACTTTGTTTTCTTAAATTTGTTTTAGTTTTCCTAAAGAGGATCTTCTAAATTATCTGCATTTGAAGTTCAATAGAATATACATCTCTCCCCGGATGACAGACACTCAATTGGTCTGATTCAGTGAGAAGCAAAGTGTTTATAATGTATATTATTTAAGAAGATGAGTTCTGGAGTAGCATTGCCAAGGCTAAACATCTGATTATGCTCCCCATCACTTATGTGACCTTGAGCATGCTGCTCAGCCCTTGTTCCATCTGTCATAAGGAACAGTAGTAGCCACTTTATGAAAGGGCACTTTAAAAATGGTACTTGATGAACTAAGCTGAAGCTTGGTGCCAGGCTCAAAGCAATAACTCAACCAAACCTGCCTCTAAAACAGAAGGGAATGTGGTTGGAAAGTAGGTGTAGAAATATCTTATTACCTATGGGGTTTATCTGTATATAATTCACACATCATACAACTCAATAGTTCAATCACATCAAGAAGAGTTGTACAATCTCATCACAGTTTATCCTGGAACATTCTTCATTCTTGTATTCATCTTTATTAGCTTTCCCCCAGTCTCTCCTGTGATACCCCCAAGGGATCATTAATCCAGTCATGATCTTTATGGATCTACCTATTCTGAATCGCATATACAGAAAAACATAAAACCCCAAACAGAACTCTAACAAGAATAACAAAGTAAGACAGATATAAACCTCAGTTTAAAAAAACAGCTGGAAACATTAAAACCCAGTACAAATTTAAGTGAATCATATGGGAGCTAAATTTTAAGCTAACTGCACAGTTGTGAAAGCATTTGACTCAAAAACTGAGGTGACAGTGTGAAGAGTCAAAACTGTCTTCTATTGGGACTGACTTGTGAATGCTGAGAACAGAAAAGAGCACCAGGTATCTGAATACATTTCAGACATAGCAGTGAACAAGAGCATTGTCCATTTTGACTTCTCCCTGCGAGACCTCACATTGAAAATTTACCCATGGTGCATCGTTTTCATGGTTGTAGGACTGGAAGCATGTCAGGAGAAATTCTATGAGGGGTTCTTAAGACATGTGGCAGTCACTGTCCAGCATCTAATTCATCGGAAAAGATGTGTGTCCTCCCCACGTTATCATTATGGCCAAGAGTGTGTTTCCTTGGCAGTCAGGCATCTTCCATAGAAGAAGCCCATTGCCTGTGGAATTTTCCCCCTCCCTGGGTTCATCAGAGCCAGAGTTTGGCAAGTTGAACGGGCTGGTGTATGGCAGCGGCACATTCATTTCCACAGACTTTTAATTAAGGCTTTATCTGGAGCTTCTAATTGAATTTTTATATGGCAGAGAGGCAACTTGTTGTGAGCTAACAGGCTCACTGCTGTGCAGCAGGGACTTGCATATGCCAGTAACGTCATCCTTGAAATGTACGTAGATTCAAATTTGCCAAGTTCAGCAGCAAGAGGAACTCAATTTCTCTGTCAAATTAATGAAGGAGTCACGTCTGTGAACCAAGCTTAGGAAGTCTCCCCCTATGCTACAAAGAGAAAGGACCTGCACCATTTCTGTTCAAAATCCTAGGTCAGATTCCCTTTTGCCTCTGTCTTCTCTTATTTTTCAAGAAAATATCTGACACTTAATCCAGAACAAAGGCTGTCAACAGAAATAGCAATGAGTTTAGGCCTCAAGGTTTACCTGTAGCAAGTTTTCAATACCGGCAGATGACATTCTACAAATAGACTTCATGATGACGTGAACCTCAGTCCACGTTTCCCTCTTTATTTTTCTATTTTTATTACTAGAACATCAAGAAGATCTGCGTTGCCTGATTTCTGATTCCCCAAACCACTGATTTTTAAAAAACAAAAAGAGAAAGTGCATATCTTCTTCTTTTGAAGCCTCGGGTAACCTTAGCAGCACACAGACCTCTGTCAAAAGCAAGCAAGACAGCAAGTTACAGTGGTTCCCATTCACAAAAGCTGCCTCTGGCCGTTGGAGAAATAACAAATTTGCCAAGCACTTGAATCATTCGGAAGCTGTTTTGATGTTGTTTCTTTAGAGTCGAATTATTAACTCCTATGAGGAGCTATGACCAAGGCTGAGATTTCTGGAAGCTCTGCTGTGCAGAGTTGAAGCCAGAGAAAACAACACAACACACAACAAAAACCTGTGTCAAATGATTGTTGGAAGTGAGACATCCAGGATATCTGGCTGTGCAATATTCAGGCAAGAACTCTATTTCCTTCGTCTCCACACTGTTTAGAGAGCATACTAAAGAAACATAACATGCCACCTGTTCTTAGGGAGCTTAGCGAAATGGGGCGGGAGAAGGGCAGAAGAGCTTTTTTTTTTTTGGTTCATTTACGATACCTCTAGCATCCTTCTGTGTTGTACTGTCGTGGTCTGTGTTGGTATGATATTGAAGGTGCACTATCCATATTTTTAATATCAGCAGGATCACCCATGCTGGACAAGAAATAGCAGATTTGGACTGACTTCCAAAAACTAGCCCAGGAAAACCATTTGGATCAGAAGGGATTATGGTTGGCTGTCATGCTGGCATATCTGCCCCCTATTGACATTCAGGGAACACTCTCAGATTATGGAGTTCCTATAACGATGGGACAAAACAACAATTCTCAATCTGTGGGTTGTGACCCCTTTGGAGGTTGACTAACCCTTTCAAAGGGGTTGCCTAAGACCATCAGAAAATACGTATTTCTGAAGGTCTTAGGGATGGAGACACCGCTTCTCTATCCATCTCCAGGTGGGTCTGCCCACATGCAGTTATGCAGATCTGGTGAGAATAAAGTTAACTCAACTTTCCTACTGAAGTTGACTTTTTAAGCTTACTGACGCAAAATGTAGCAATATAGTTTACTGTTGCTATATTAAGACTGCTACCCATGCTACACCCAGGACAAAATTTCATTTATTTATAGTTAGAAATAGCTATTTCACCATATATAACTTCATATTGCCTTTGTGATTAATCGCTATGCTTTAAGTATGTCTAATTTGTAACAATGAAAATATATTTAGCGTGTCAGATATTTACATGATGATTCGTAGCGGTAGGGAAATTATAGTTGCGAAGTAGCAATAAAAATAATTTTATGGCTGGGGGTCATCACAACACGAGGAACTGTTTGAGAGGGTTGCGAACCACTGGGCTAGAACATGCAAATGGCATGCAGGTAGTAGAGGCCCTGACTATGTTTCTCTCTGTGATGCATGGGATTGCCAGGCACCACCCTTGACCTGGCCACCACTAACAGGACCGATTAAGCAACAGTATGATAAATGGAGCACAGAGTGAAGTTGTTAAGGATCTTGTCTTTGGATCCATAATCGATGCTCAAACGAGCAGCAGCCAAGAAATCCAACAACGGAGTGCGTGGCGTAACTGCTGCCTCAGCTCTTGTTAGAGGGTTGGCAAGGCGGGAGGCTCCTTTGAAGATGAGGGTGCAGCTGACCCCAGCCATGGCATTACCCATCGCCACCTATGCATGTGAAAGTTGAGCACGCGCTAAGGAAGACTGGAGGAAAATCGAGGCATTTGAATTATGGTGCTGGTGAAGGATATTGAAAGTACCATGGACTGCCAGGAGACCAAACTCATTTGCCTTGGAAGACGTCTGGCTGGAGTGCTCTCTAGGGGCCACGGTGGCAAGACTTCACCTCACTTACCCAGTCCCTGGAGGACATTATGCTTGGTAACCTAGAGGGACAGCCAAAAAAAATAAGAGAGGAAGGCTTTCAAGGAGATGGATGGGCACAGTGGTTGCCACCATGGGCTCAAATGTGGGAACAATTGTGTGGGCGGTGACCAACTGGGCAGTGTTTCGTTCTGTTGTTTCCTGGTTTGCTCTGTGTTACGATGGATTGACACCCACTTGACGGTACTTAACAACAACAACGACAGTGATGACAACGACAACAACTGGACCCCGCTCATGAATAAGTACTTCACCCAAAGTGCTGACATCTAAGCTTAGGAGGCAAGGAATGAGACTAGAGAAGAATGAGCCCCCTTCACATCAAGGAAGTAGCTTTGTGATGAGAAAACACAGCCAACGTTGTCTCCACTGGGAGACGTGCTCCCAGTTACCACGTTCTCTGTGGTCCTGAGTCACGTGGTCCCTGCATCTGCGACGGCGGCAGTCACTTCCAGGCAGGGGCTGCTCAAGGAGGCAGAAACAAGACGAGGTGATGAAGAGGGGTCAAGGAGTCCCTCAGAGGGGCAGGCCGCACAATGCACAATCAAAGAGCACCCAATTGCGAAGGCTCTCGAACTGCATAACTAGATTTCCATTCTGTTTTGATACAATAACAGAGTCCCTAAATGGAATTACACTTAAGACTGAGAAGAGGCGGCTGGTGGTAATGCAGGTTTAATCCTATCAGGACATTCAGCTGGAGCCAGAAGGCAACACCGAGATGCTCAGGTGATTTGATTTGTATGCATTTTGACGATTTCCAGAAAATAGCAGTTCCCACCATTATCTTAAAACATAATTCCCACGCGTTCTTTCTGGGGACAGGTTTCTCCGTCCCAAATGGCTGCCTGAACCAGTCTTATTTTGTCAGGTGTAGTTCACCACAGAAAGGGGCAGTGTGCACATTTCAAAACGATTTTCACTTTTGTAAAGTGACCAGACGTCCCACTTTTGGTGGGACAGTCCCGATTTCAAACAATTTCCCTGCGTCCCGCGGCGTTTTTAAAAAGTCCTGGTTTTTGGAAAGAATGCACGACAACCTAGGGAACAGCAGGAACCGGAAGGGAACATACTCCCCCACCTGCCACTACCACCATCAATGGTGTCATGCTTTACCAATGTTAAAATCTGGTCACTTTAGAACTTCTGGGCTGCAGTTCACATGACAAACGGAAGGGCTGAAGAGGCCTGACACATCTTCACAAGCTACCTGAAGAGCAGTTCCAGAGCTGCTTCTGCCCCGGGTGTGGAGAAGGAACTTGGTATGTTCCCAAGGAGGGGAGCTTCTTTCTCATCCTCTGACAGAGGCAACTGTTTCAGCCGGAAAAGACTGGGGTTCCTGTGATTAATATTAAAGTTTATTAACAGAGCTGCTTGCCAAACAGATGAAATTCAGAAGGCCTTACAGTTCCTTGCTAAGTTATTCCAAAATGATGAAGTCGCATTCTCAACCTAGAGATTTGTATCAAAGGCATGGTTGGAAGGGAAGTGAGCACTGATGGAACTACTTGAACATCATTTTCTTTCTCGGCAAGACAACCCAAAGGATGTGGTTGGTCACTATTAGGCACCCCGGTGCTGTGGGTTATGCTCTAAGCAAAAGGTCAGGGTTTCAAACCCGTGAGGTGTTCCACAGGAGAAGAAAAACCAGGTGCTCTGCCCCCTTAAAGAATCACAGCTTTGGGTTGAGCCCCGGTGGCGTAAGTGGTTGAGTGCGGGCTTGCGGCCTGCGGCCTTGGCGGTTCAAATCCAGCGGCGGCTCTCAGGAGCGGCACTGGGTAGCACCCACGACCACCAGAGGCAGTGATGCCCCCTCAAAAAAATATTAAACTGGAAAAAAAAAAAGAACCACAGCTTTGTAAACCCTATGGGGGGGGGTGGCTGGGACTTGGGGTCAACTCCATGGCAGTGCTTTGTTTTTTTTGGGGGGGGAATGAAATGAGGACTAGGGCATCATAATGAATCAAATCATTGTCCGACAATCCTCCTGCTTTAGGATTGACATAATAGTGACCACAGAAAATTAACATTTAACTCAACAGTACTGTTCACTACGACTCTGCATGATTGAGTTGACTCTAGGAAATTTCCATTTGTGCAGATTAAAACAACTGTATCTTGGCATCTTTATAGGGTTTAATCTACTAGCTGGATCGAGCTAAGCTTTTTTTTCAGGTTTCATATAGGTTTTGCAATTTCATAAGCCACAATAATGGCAGCCACTCCCGTTTGAGCACCATTTCAATGGTTAATTTATCCACTGCGTTGCAGACTTTCCCTCCCTGCAGAAAAGGGTTTGGCATCAAATTCTATACTAAGTAACTGACTGCTGGATAATGTTTTACGATGCTGCATTAGCAGTTATGCTCCAGTTTCCAATGAGAGGAAAGCCTCGATGTTTTAGAATCATTGGGGTTGCTTTGGAGATTTCTAGCAATGCTGAACAATCAGTAGGGATGCAGCAGTTCAAGTGCTGGGTTTCTAACTTGAGGGTCTGTGGCTGGAATCCCTCAGCAGCCTCACTGCAGAAAGATGTGCTTCCCCGCTTCAGTGAAGAACACAGCCGCCAGGGCCATCTCTTCAGAGTTTGTTATCTGCTGTGGTAGTCTGGGTCGAAACAAATCAAGAGACACTAATAAGTACATAAGAAAGGGCTTTAGATAAGAGTAATTGCATATTAAGAAAACATCCCAGTCCAGTCCAGATTAAGAACATGAGTCTGACATGAGCTCATATTTCCAATACCAGCCTGTAAATTTCTCTACAGACTCACACAACGTGTGTAATGATGCTGAGTGCAGGAAAATCACAGGCCAGTAGGTGGGAAGTCTTGTGGGTCCAGTGGTGGTGGAAGCATCTTTGCATGGGTCTCCCATGGCTCCTCCAACTCCAAGGCTCTGGATGCCATCAGCATAACTTCTTGGGGCTTATCAATAGGAAGACAAAGCAGAGACAGCATGTGTCCCACTCCAGGCAGGAAGATAGGAGCTCCCAGAATCCTTAGGCCATGACCACAGAAGCCTGATTGGTTATGACCTGATTGGCAGACTAGACTCCACCCCTTCACAAGTGGACAGACTATATAACTGCAACATGAGTTTTTCTATTTTTCAGTATAAGAACCACAGGATTAATGAACCTATGGTTAAATAAGAGTTTCTGCGGGTGGGGGTGTACATTGATGGTAGTGGTGGTGGTGTTGGGGAGTGTAAAGGGGAGTGTAAAAGGTGGTGTCAAGGAATTCTGAAGTAAAAGAATGTTGTTAAAGTTATTGTGGTAGCAATTGCAAAGTACTGCTTGATGTGATTGAACTATAGTATAATATGATATCTGTATTGACTCCCAATAAAATGGTTTTGAAAAGAATACAGCCTTCAAAATTTTATGGGAGTAAATGTATTCTGTGCTGCAGGATTGCCCTGTGTTGGTGTTAATTCCACCCACAGAGGTGGCTTCTGCTTCTGTTTTAGGAACCCCTTGGGCAGCTTCCTATCAGAGGGACACTAGTCTATGAGATGAAGAGCAAACATGCATCCAACGTAGCACAGTCATGTAAAGCCTCTTGATATTCAATTTATTTCGAATCTATCAGTAACATCGACTGAACAACTACTGCATGCCGATTCTAAGCACCTGTGTCCTTCATAGGACTCAGCACATCTAGCACCTGTCCGAGTGCATCTCAAATACCAAACTTAGTTAGACAAGGGGTCTATTCTTTGAACAAAACATAAATCAATCACTGTTGTGGGGTGGGGAGGGGGACAGTGAAATTAGATCAAAGACTTTCTATTTCTTGGCTTAATAGCAGAGGGGAGACAAGGTGATGAAAGGAGAGGAGAGACCATGCTTGAAAGCACGATCACATGTCACTGATTTTGAATGAGCCCCCCATGCTCTGCCTTGGAAATGAAGAACAAGTAGGGCCTGCTTTGTGAACGAGATGACCTTGTCCCTGAAAGAACAGAAAAACCCACTTGACTTCCTCCTTTCCACCTTTCACAAAGACAACATACACTGTGAAGGTTAGCTGATGAGGAACCCCCTGCAGGGTAAGGTCTGGTTATCTGTCCTTGGCAGCCCAAAGGGAAATGCTTTGTTCCCCACTCTGCAGCCCTAAAGATCCCCGTGGGTGTGGAGTCCAATCTCCCATCAGTGTGGAACATGCCAAGTGGCTCTGGGACTTCCAGTAAGTTATGGGTCACCAGTAAAGCTAAGCTGTTGTGGAAGGTCAAACCCAAGAACTCGGAGTGGTCCTAGAGCGCAGAGCAGAATGTCTCCTCTTCCTTCTTGAAGATTGCTGGTGAGTTTGAACTGCCCACCTTGTGATTACCATCCCCACATGGGACCTTAACACGGTGCTAGAGAAAATGAAAGCCAGGAGCGAGGAGGTGAGGCTTCCAGTCTTTGCCTTACACGCAGATGGGCTATATATTTCCTCTAAACTTCTAATACAATCATCTCAATCCTGAAGTTCCCTTTGTGAGAAAAGAATCCCACAAAACTCATCACATCTAAGCATGCCATGGTCTAGAGACCTGTGTCTTTGGGCTTAACTTGGATTGCTTTTATGTGCTTTTAAGGCACATCTGTTCTTTTTGTCCATGAGAATATAACCACCCAGAGATAGCAGTGAACTCTTTGCTGCTGGCATCCGGGACTTGATTAAATGGACAATAATAATAATATCCTTATTTAAACTTGTTTGCACTTTGTACACCAAATGCAATCAAATCATCTTATAGTATATTAGTAGGGCTAAATGACATAAGTCCAAGGACAAATATTGTACGATTCCATTAACATGCAATCTATAGCAGAGGCACGTGAACAGATCAGAATGCAGATGAGTGGTTACCACGGGCTGGGGAAAGAGAATAAGGAATGATGGGGAATGGGGACTGACCTTTCATTTGCATTGATGACTGGGTTTTGGAGATAAACAGAGGTGATGGTTGCACATGATAAATGCTACTAAAGAGTCCACTTGGAAATGATTATGATGATAAATTTTGTAGTGTGTTTATTTCACCACAAAACATTTGGAGAAGAAGATACGGTCAAGAAGAGAACTCCCTGTTCACCCGAAATGTAGATAGCAGAGAAACACACATAAGATTCTGGGAATTGAATGAGTTGATTGTGGGTGGTTGTCAAGTTAAATATATTTAATTGCAAGAGTGAAATGTTGCTTTGACATGTTCTGTCAGCTAAATTGAAGAGTATATATGTCTAGAACCTTCTCATTGGTGCTGAGGCATCCTGAATGATTCCAGAGATGATTGTACAAAGAGCACCACACTGGTTGTAAACCCAAAACATTATACATGACTTTTTAATATCTCCTAGGAGGGACATAATAAGGACAATATATTTGCTTTTCAAGAAAACATATCAAATAAGGTAAATGATTTGATATGTAAGAAAAATTTCCATTAATATTCTTCATAAAATTGTTTCATAAAAAAGCTTACATATGAAAATAATTTTTCATTTAAATAGATTTACTCTTTGATGTTAATAGACTTAGCTGCTCAAATTAATTTTAAATTTTGCACAGAACAATATAAGACAGTGGCTTTGTGATGATCTATGAAATTATTTTTTAATATTTCTTTGTACCCTGGAGCAATTTAAAATCTGTGAAGTAATACATTCTTCCATAGGAAACAATCACTATGCTGATTCTGAAAACAAAATTTTTTATTAAACAAACGCATTATTAGGCTTTACAGTTTATTGAGACAACTGAACAAAAAAACACAATTACCTAGAAATATTATCTGCAAGTGATAAGTTGTTCAGAGATGATTTAACTGTTTTTTATTTTTAAAAAGCAGGTCTTTTAATCCACGGTAGTAGGGGTCTGAATAGTATAAATTAATACAGGTAAATACTTTAGCTAAGTGCCCTCAGGTGAATTGCAATTAAAATTAAGGTCTATAATTTAACAAGAAAAAATCACCTCTAACTTACTCATTGTTAATTTTGAACACAGGGAATTAAATGTAATTGTGAAATACATTATTAGAGAATTAAAACATTGCTTTTGCAATAGTCTTCGGTCTCTATTACTTTAGGGTTGCATGACTAAAATGTACTACAAAGAAATATTTTCTATTGAAGATTTCTAGGACTTCATAACAACTTTTTTAAAGAAATGGAGAAACATTTGGTTTTCCAAACTGTGAAAATAATGGAAACGAAGATGGCATTAGATACCTCATTATTACGCAGCTGTTTTTCAGGTTGCTATCATTGAATGTCCTTTGATCACTTTCAGAAATCTGATCACAATACTTCTGATGATTCTATTTAGCAAATACAACTTGACATGATCCTTGCTTGAGACCGTCAGTTAATAATAAAGCAACGGATGCTTTCCGTATCAAAGAAATAAGCCTCGGGGAAAATAGAAGACATAAAATTGGCCTTTTCTACAATTTAAAAATATAACGTGTCTTTCTGAGATGTCTCTTTGACAACTTAATCTAGTCAACTCCAGATAAAATAAAATAAAACCAAAAAAAAAAAAAACAACCAAACTCCCTGCCATCAAGTCAACAACACCATCTGGTGGTCATGGGCACTACCCAGCCGACACTGGATTTGAACCGCCAAGCCCGCGGGCTGCAGTTTCGCGCTCAACCACTTACGCCACCGGGGTTCCGGTTCACCTGTAAACTTTTGAGACTCTAACTATGGCAGGAGAAAGTCCGTTCTTTCTCCTGATGGTTTGAAATGCTGGTCATGCAGATGGCAGCCCAATGGGTGATCACTACAGCACCGGGATCCCCTGATCTTCTCAATTAGCTGAAGGTAAGCAGTCCTATCTGTGAAAATGTCCAAAATATCTTACCTATAAAAATGCCAGTAAAAGAAATGTAGGTAATTTTAGCTTTTTCTATGTGCATGAGCAGAATTTACAACAGCACAAAGGCCGAGCTTCAGGATCATTAAAGCCACTGGTAAGTCATTGACTATCAAAATGCATAGCATTTAAAATTGGGTGCTCTAGGACAGATTTATTGATTCGTTCACACATACCATACAAAATACCATGAATATTTACATCTCAAATAATGACTGTACCTATCATGATATTAACTGACTGAAAAGATTATGATGGTGAGCATAAGTCAGCTCCATATGTATTAGGTAGTTTGGGTGGCATCAACAGAACCAAAAGTTGGCACAATTGGAGATTATCAAAGAGAATTCCTCAAATCCATTCAACTCTGCAGTGTCCAACTTCTTTAACATCCAGCTTGGTGCAGTGGGAAAAGACTGGAAGCCAAAAGATGGGGCTGACCATAGAGACTTGGTCCTCCACCCTCTTTATCTGTACGTGGAATACTGGGCTGGTTATTCTCTAAAGTCCTTTACAGCCTTGCTATTTAGTGATCCTTCTAGTTCTCTTCTACAAAATCTGCTTCTCTTAAGTTTCATATTCATCGTTTTTATTGAAAAACTGCTAGTTGTCAAATGGTTACAATGGCCAAGATAAATTGAAGGAAATTTTAAAAAATTAAAAGCTATAGAATTTTTTGAGAATAAATAATTTCTGCTTAAACAAGGGTTTAGCATAGACTACTCTGTTTTATAAATATTTAAAAATATATAATCAAAAAGTGTACTACATTTTAGAAGCTCATTGTTGACATGTAAGATGCCACTGAATTAGCTGAATTGGAAGACTTCAACTCTTAATGATTCTGACACTGACTGTCAGGTCCTCTGAATAATCCAGGATAATCAACCACCAGAAGTGTGCATTAAAAAGAACACTAAATGAAGATGGGAGAAAGAAATTAAAAATGAAAACATAAAATTGGTCAAGCTGTAAAATGTATGATTACAAATTCCTTCGAGGTATTCCATTATGATTACCATAAAATGTGATAGCATTTTCTATTTTTTGGGGGGAGGGGGGGAGGCATCACTGCCCTCTGGTGGTCATGGGAGCTACCCAGCCTTGCTGCTGCTGGATTTGAACCGCCAAGCCAGTGGGCCGCAGTCCCGCACTCAACCACTACGCCACCGGGGCTCAGCCCCCAACATCTTCAATTAAAAACCTTGATAGCCCAATATGAAAAGAAAGGTTGGCCTCCACAAGTTTTATTTCATAAAGGTCCTTTTTTAGAGACCAACAGCACAGCTCAGTTTAAGCAATAATAATAAGAAATAATATTTTGGAATGTCTTGATGTTATGAACAAAATGTCTAATGTCACTGATGACCATTACCCATCACCATGAAAGCATCAGGTGTGGCCTGTGAGTGGAATACAATGAACCATATTTGGGGTCAGGGTGGGGAGTTTGGCCATTTCTTCTCTAATTATTTTTGCATTGCAAACAAAAGCCAGCTATTGTACTAGCACTGCATAGCACAGCATCTGTAAATAGATGACCTTGTATATTTTTTAAACAGAAAGATGGCAAATTTAAGAATTTCTAACTCCTCAAGAGTTGATTTGGAATGCATCTCTTTGGGGTATACCTTGTACATAATCCTCTGTAAAAATGGATTGAGATTCCGAAAGCCTTCCATTCCTTGTTAATCTCCACTTACACTGATTCCCCCTTCATCAATGTCTTAGCAGTAGTTCTCCAAGACAGTTTGCTGTGTTATTAACAGATGTGGCAGGCAAAGGACCACACAGGTGCAATGGTGTCACACATGTTCCTATATGGCAGGAAATCTTGGAACAATTAGTACGCTAATGTGCATTAGGAATCTTGGGGGGGGCATATGGTATGTGGTGAACCCCTACAGACACCTTCGGTTCTCAGCATGTCTTATTAGCTGACTGCTTTGTCAACATCTCTTTGGGGAGGTGGTTCTATTTGATGAAAGTGCTTAGACAATCATCCAAATTCTCCCTGTTCCTGGACAGCCTTTATTTCCCAAACATCATCATCAAATGCAATAAAAATATGGACAGTCTCTTCCCAGTTCATCAAACAATCACTCAAAAAGTGTGTTCAGTGGCCATTGCTGTTCTGACCTCTGGTGTCATATCCTTCCTCTTCCTGTATTCAAGGTCATATTTTCCCAGATAAAACTCAATTCCCCGGAGGATCCCTGGTAGTATAGCAATGTAGACCTTGCTCAAGGAACTGTGATCCACTTGGTTGGCAGATCCATGGGAGAAAGACTGGGTTTTCTCACTGACAGTCTCAGAAACCCACAGGGGTCACTATAAGTCAGCAGTGACGAGATGGCAGCGAGTTTTGTTGTTGTTCTTGTTGTTGGGGGGGGGGGGCGATGCAGATGAAGCTGCCCTGACCTCCCCCAAACTATTTCAAAAGTCTAGCTGGCAGCTGTCTCAGACTATCTGGGACCAATGCCGGGCGCCACTCACTCAGCAATCAAAGTTGACTGACTCACAGGCACCCTCTGGGATGGACTAGAATGACTTCTCGGGGGTCTTCAAGGCTGGAACTCTTTACAAGAGCAGAGAGGCTCATGTTTCTCTCTCAGTGCACCTGATGGTTTTTGACTATTGACCTTGTGATTAGAGAAGCTAAGGTTTGAACCTGCTATACCACCAGGGTTCTTTATTGAGGGTAAAAGATCTTTCCCCTTGTTGATTCCCGTTTGTGTTTGAAACTGTTGCAAAGGGTGCCCAGAAGAAGAACAACACACATGAAGCTGTGTCCCCTTCAAAGTGCACCTATGGACTAGAAGAGAAGGACTCCCAGGGTTTCTGAGGCCTTATGGAAGCAAACAGCCTCATCATTCTCTCTTGGAGTGGCTGACGGATTCGATCCACAGACCTTCGTTAGCAGCTAAATGCTTAGCCACTGCCACACCAGGGTTCCTTTAAAATGGAAAACAAACAAACAAACAAACAAAAAACCCAAAACTAAACAAACAGAAAGTTCCCATTTCTCTTTGGGGCCAAACTGGAACCACTGACCTAAGGAGAGAGCTGAACGCAGCAGAAGACCCACGCCTGGTAACCCCCCACTTTGCCAGCTAAGTTGTCAGGAAGTTACAAATGGCTGGCTACAGCGAGCCATCTTTCTTAATAGGTCTGAGCTAAGTGTACTGCTTCCGAGGGGCAGAGAAGTTCCAAAGTCCCACTGCTCCATTGGGAAGGGGGACGAGGAGGCTGGTGCTGGCAGTGAGGTCTCCAGCACAGATTAATCCATATCAGATGGCTCAACACCCACTGGGAACCAACTCTGGGTTAGCTAGGCCTCAGGAGGGTAGACCAAGCCAGAGCTTGGGCTTGGGCCAGAACCAGGGCTCACAGCAGCAATCTTACTGCTATGCAGAAACCTATGAGCAGCTCAGTGATATCAGGCAGGTCCCATAAGTGAGTCAGAACAGGACCAGCAGGTCATTTCCAAAGCCCTCTTATGCAGCCAACCCTTTGGAAGAGGGCTTGGGAATAAGCAGAGAGAAGACGTGTAGAGGTATAGCCTCAGGGTGTTGAAGTTGGCTGATTTGCTCACATTGGAAAACTTTTAAAATTAGAAGAGGGGATTTGATGCAGTATGGTGAGTGGGGACCCTGACTGGCATGGCAGGTTACCAGTTGGACTGATAACCTTGAAATCAACAGTTTGACACTCCCCGCCTCTCTCAGAGAGAAACTACAGTCTAGGAAACCCCCAGGGCCCATTCAACTCTGTCCTAGGGGTCCTTCTGAGTTGAAATTGATTCAGTGAGCACAAGAGCATGGGGACTATTGGGGAAAATCAAAACAGTCATAAGAAAAGAGAATGCATTTTATCTCCACACCTTTTCAGAACTTTTGAATGCTTGCCATTCTCCTTGGAGGCGAGTTATTGCCCTGTACTATTTTCATGCTCTTATTCTGACTGGCATAGTTACTTCTATTTTCTCAGCAGGCATATCTTATCACTTCCACAACATTACAAGCTTTGTGATGTCAAAGGTTCTTAGTGGAGTCCCAACACAAGTCATCATAGATAAGTCTAATTCTATATTTGACCACATTTGAATTCTATAGTAAATGTTATATAATAAAGCAAACACAGTCTAATTTTTAATTAGAAGTTAAAGAAGTCTAAGGTCTCTGAGCTAATGGTACCATCAAAATTTCCACAACCAAGCTAGAAAAGAATTATACAATCGGCACTCATATAAGCACACACTGACATTGACCCAGCTTTGGGAACCAACTATAGCCATTAGGTGCTAGAGAAAGGAATACTGGCACTTTTTAACAAGAAAGATAAGGATTTTTAAGTGAATTCAGGAGTTAAAATAATTCTAGCTTATCTGGTTTTAAAGTGGAGATGCACAGAAGAGCAGTAACAGGAAAGGCGCGTGATGAAAGCCAAGGCAAAATAGGCTCTCAATGAAGGTATGTTCGAATTCTTGTTATGATGAAACAAAACACAGTTACTGCCCATCTCCCCACCCCAAATCTGACCTTTCTGGATGGCTTACTTTAGTAAAGAGAACAGAATGAACAAATAATATATCATGAAAAAGGAAAAACTAATGGGGTTGCTGTGCAACCACCCATTTCCCTGGCTGCCGCTTGAACCAATGGGTTAGAGTTAAACAAAGCATTTGAACACATCACCTCATGGTGCAAATAAGTCCCTAGCCTTTTCAAAATTTCACCACCATATTTCATTTGTGGCACCCAATAAAGTTACAAGACAAGGAATTTTTAAAAAACACCCTGCAAAGGCTCCCTCTGTTTAAAATGTGGTCCCCCCCTTAGGCAGCCCGTTGTTAAAGAAGCTGCTCAAATAACATCTTGCTTCCAACGGTGGGTCCCTTCAAAGTCTAAAGGAAAGGCCCCTGCAAGTTTGAAATCTAACCTTCTTCACCTTTCCATCGCTCTGTCTCCCGTTTTCTGATCTTTCTAATCCAGAATCTTTAATAGAAAAATTCTGTTGCAGGATTGAAAACAGCATGGGGTCAAAATCCCAGACTGGTTATTTAAAGCCACCACTACAGTCTTTTGAACGTTTCAAGAGCAATTTAGTTGACCTCGGGCACTCTTCTTCAAACATGTTCTATTAAACACATATAAACACAAGTGGGACATATCTTAAGGTCAAATGATCAAAAGCTAGAAAAATAAAAGTTATTTTTTTTCCCTTTCTGATGAATCCAAATGTTTAAATGAAAGGCTTTTCAAGCAAAGACAGGATGGGTTGCTCAGACTAATTAACGTAAGAACCAGATGTATGAAGTGGAAACTAGGATGGGGCAGATAACAAATTCTGGCAGGCCCAGTGTCAGTGCTCTGAGGGAATAATGGCTTCTAACAGAGCCAGTAGCCCGAACCAAATCCTTAAGGTCACTGAGTGAGTACAAGGTGACACAGGGAAATATAACGCCCTCTAGTCCCTGCCAAGGACAATGTGGTCCTAGCATTTTCTGTGTCAATTCAAAAGTGGGAAAGAGTCAACCACATGAAAAAGACAACAAACCCATCAAACCCTGTGTGTCTTCTACTGTGAAATTTGATATACAAATCCAAAGAGTCATCTTCTTCTTCGATAGCTATGTGTTGCCCTCTTGAAGGTCTCCTTGGCATTCCCTTAAAAAATAAATGTTGGCACCAGCAGCCATCACTAGAAGAACAATAATGCTCGATAACTAGCCGACAGAAAGAAATCCATGAAATACTGTCTAAGTAGGCTTATCTAGAAAAAGTTGGAACATAGACATTTTAATAACTTTGTAACCATACTCTTATAAAGCAGGAGCTACTAACCAGCAGAATGTGCTCAGTGCCACTGAACCATCTAAAACTAAAAGTGACTTCACGACAATAGAGAGGAGGCCAGCTTTACTCAGCATCTCAGTAAGAATACTGCCCAGACACTAAAGTCACCCCATGCATGGAGGAAACAGGTAAGCAAATACCTTCATACAAAGTTCTATCATCTAATCAGTAGCAGAATAGTGACTAGTACAACCAATCCAAGTCGAGTTTAATACAAACAAAAGGCCATGCATAAAGAACTCATGAACAGCAAGTTTTTAATCAACACCCAATCAGTTCTTGGACCCTTTCCAAACTTGAGCACAATGTATTATGATTCGCAGGTAGAAATCTCAGAATTATTTATACATATATCTAAGTCCACAAAAGACAGCATACACCAGCATTTGCCAGAGAATGGATTTGCAAAGTCCTCTTGTACTCGCTGGTCTGTCTTTTGATTCTCCTCAATCAACACAACTTCAAAAGACACCAGGCACCACAACAGAGAGCACTTACCAGGCAGATCAACAATCCCTGCAGCCCCGGAGAGAGATAAAGGTTCACTTACCTAGGAAAAGAAGAAAGGGGAAAATAAATTAGGATGATATCATTTAGAAGCAATTAATTCTTATATCCTCTTAGTCCTTGTAGGACCAATATGTTCTCAGTTGTGATACTGCTGAGCTAACTTCATCTTAAGTCATGGTAAAATCCAAAAGGTAAAGAATGAACAGGGCTCCAAGAGGAATAAAAATGTACTTTGACGTAAGAGAAGCAGCTATAGTCATCACATTACAGATGAATTAATTAAATGTTTAATTAGAGTGCCCCCAAATGATGTCATAAATAGCCAAATAACCCTTGGCAGAATAAAGATCACCACCCCTGGCTTATAAGGAAGATGAGTTTAATACAGTTATTATTAAAATATATGCGCCAATCACTAAGTCACTGATGAAGAAATTGAAGAACTGTACCAACTTCTTGGATCAGAAATTGATCAAACAAGTCATCAAGATGCATTGCTACTTACTGGTGATTGGAATTCAAAAGCTTGAAACAAAGAGTAGGGATCAACAGTTGGAAAATATGGCCTTGGTGAAAGAAACGAAGATGGAGATCGCATGGTAGAATTTTGAAAAACCAATACCTTTTGCCAATAGCACAAAAAAGCAATGTCACATGTGGACCTCACCAGAGTAATAAGGATGACTACCCATAGGAGAATAGACCATGTTGAAACTCAATATTATCAGCCAACACAAAGCCAAGAACAGACTGTAGAACAGACCATCTATTGTTCATATACATGTTCAGGTTGAAGCTAAAGAACATTAAAGCTATTCCAGGATGGCTAAAATATTACTCTGAGCTCATCCTACTTAAATTTAGAGACCATTTAGAAAACATACTGGAAGGATGCAGGGAGGGTGAGGTAGAAAGAGGGAACTGATTACAAATATCTTTATATAACCTCCTCCTTGGGGTACAGATAACAGGGAAGTGGGTGAAGATGGGTGAAGAGACATTGAACAGCGTATGATATGGCAAAATAATAATAATCTATACATTATCAAGGGTTCAGGAGGGAGGGTTGAGTGGGGAGGGAGGGGAAATGTGAGGAGCTCACATCAACGGCTTAAGTAGAAAGAAAATGTTTTGAAAATGAGGGCAACAAATGTATAAATGTGCTTGGCATACAATAGATGTATGTATTGATTGTGATAAGAGTCGTATGAGCCCCAATAAAATGATTGGGAAAAAAAGAGCCTCTGAAACTTGTTCTTAAACACAGAGTAGTCAGAGAGAATGGAAGAAATGATGAAGTCAAAAGTTAGAACACAAAATTCAAAAGGAAACTTACCCAAACAAAATTAAGTATTATAAGGTGCCAAAGCTAGAAAATCAAAGGGGAAGAGCATGCTACTGTATCTCAAGGAAAAAGACATGAAAAAATTCAAGCCTTCACTTGCAATATTGTAGGATTTTACGTACAAATATTCAGTAAAACAGAAAGCATGAAAAGGCAACTGAAAGCATAGTCACCTCACCAAAAACAATTTTTTCAATATTCACCCATTTCAAGAGATAATCATATGATCAAGCATTGATGGAGCTGGAAGAAATCCATGTGGTACCAATGGCATTAATGAAAAACAAGGATCTGGGAATTAACAAAATAACAAACAAAATGTTTTAAAAAAAAACAAAAAACAAACCTGGCTCATCAATGAAAGTACTCAGTAGCTATGCCACAAAATTTGGAAGACAGCCACCTATACATCAGACTGGAAGCGATCCATATTTGTACCCATTCAGAAGAAAAGGATCCAACAGAATGTGGAAATCATGGAAAGATATCATAAATATCATCAGTAATTTTTTTCCTGAAAGTAATGAAAGATGGTTGCTGTGGGAGCTGTCAGAAATTCACACTGGATTCAGAAGATGACATTGCACTAGGATATCACTGCTGATGGCAGATAGATCATGGGTAAAAGGAGAGAAGACCAGAAAGATGTTTACTTGTGTTTCATTTACTATGCAAAGGCTTCTGATTGTGTGCCTATCAGACCAGACTATGAATACATTGTGAAAATGGGAATTCCAGAACACTTCATTCATGTATGACCTATAACTAGATCAAGAGGCAGTCCTTCACACAGAACCAGGGGTACTACATGACTTAGAAATAGGAAAAGTATGCATCAAGGTTGTATAATCTTGTTATTCAAGGTTATTATAACCATAGTTATTCAATCTGTGTACTGAGTAAGTAATCAAGAAGTTCTACTGTATAAAGAAGAATACTGTTCCAGAATTGGAAGAAGACTCATTACGCTGCGAAAGGCAGATCCACAGCTGCAGCCATTTTTGAATTATTTTCAGAACTGCAAATAACTGCACAACTTTGCTAGCTAAATGTGAAGAGGACTTGAAGTACTTACTGAGGAAGATCAAAGACTATAGCCTTTAATATGGATTATAACTCAATATACAGAAAACAAACATCCTCAGAACTGAACCACGAGACAAAACCATGCTACACAGAGGCAAGCTTTCCATTATCAAGAGTATCATCTTGCCTGGACTCAGGATCAACACTCATCAAAGCAGCAGTCAAGAAATCAATTGATGTGTTGCATGTGGCAAATCTGCAGCACCAGATCTATGAGAAGCAGGAAAGAGTAAAGACATCACCATGAGGACTAAGGTGAGCCTCATTCATACTATGGTTCTTTCAATCACTTCATATGTATTTGGAACCTGGATAACAACTATGGAAAATCTATGATGAATTGATGCATTTGAGTTGTGGTGTTGGCCAAGAATATTTAAAGTATTGTGGACTGCAAGAACTAACAGATTTGCCTCAGAGAAAGTACAACTGGCATTCTCTTAGATGTGAGGAGGATGAGATTTCCTCTTATGTATTTTGGATATGTTGTCAGGAAAGATCAATCCTTGGAAAAGGAAATCAAGTACAGCGTGAGTGAAAAAGGAACAGCTCTCCAGTGAGATCGAGTGACACAGCGATTGCAGCAATGGGCTCAAACACGGCAGTGATTGTGAGGATGGCTCAGGACCAGTCAGTATTTCACTGTGAGCAGGGGGGCCCTGGATGGCATCCAACAATGACAGGAATAGGATGGGAGTCAGATATTTATAAATACAACCTGATGCACCATGGAGTTCAACATGTGGGGGCAGATGGCATGTATGTAACATCAAGATAGTAGAGGAGACTAGTGGTCACAACAAAGGTACATGCCAAATGCAGTACTGTGTTTTAGGGTAAGAGTGGGTGAGGCCCTTCATGCAGACCAAGTGGAACCCTTTTGAGGAAAGGTGAGAGAGGGGTGTGAAGTCATTCTGGAGTCAAGATGATATGAGCCCAGACAAAACGAGATCAAGAAAAATAACCCAGTGTCTAGTGAACACGTCTAGTGAGCACACACTTTTAATGGAAGAGTTTTCATTATAGGTAGCGAGAGAAAGGACCAGCCAAAGTAACCCAGGACCGGGTATTGTTGGTCCTGTATGGCAGGTTACTTTTCCTGCTTTGACCTTCCTCTTGCAGGCTTGACATGTCAAAGAAAAAAATGCATGGCCATGTGTACATGCAAGTGTAACAGCCAAGACCCTGTGTGTGCATCTTTTTCACTTACCTATTATGCCTAGCCCACAAGTAGGCACTCTAGAATTACATATGGAATCACATTTATTTGGGAAGTATGATTAAATAGCATCATCAAAAGGCAAATTATGTCCATCTTTCCTCCTAATGGTCTTAGACAACATGGAGAAAAACAAACTTATAGATAAAAATAAATGGAAATAACTATGATACCTTCCATAAAATACAGAAATTCTCCTCAAATTCTGTAGGAACACTGGTAGCTAGAGCACTTCATTTTAATTTGAACAAATGCCTTTTCATCGTCTATCTCCTTCATCTTTTCTGGAAAATTTTCACTGTCTTATATTAACACTTGACTTTCCTTGAGGGTCCGTGGGTGGCAAAAATGGTTAACATGGTTGACTGTTATCTGGAGGTTTGAGGTTCTAGTCTAGCCAGAGGCACCTTGGAAGAAAAGTTGGGTGATCCTTTTTTTTTTTTTTTAAACCAACCATTGGCAATCCCATGAAGCAAAAGTCTCTTTAGGTGCATCTGGAGTCACCATCAGTGAGAGTCAACGGCAAGAAATTCATTGGCTAGTTTTCTCTGACACTTGCCTTCAACCTTCTCAACTGAAACCTGCCTCTTACTTTCTCTGACTTCCAGAAACAGGAGGAGGGAAGGGGCTTTGATGCCTGTTGCTCTGCACTTTCCCCCTCCTCAGTCATCTCTCTTCAACCCTCAAACATTTCCCTCCATTTTTGTGGCTTTCATTTACCATCCTCTCAGAAGTTCCCTACATTTCTAGTTGACTTTCAACCACACCTCTACCGTCAGTTCCAATAAATTAACCATCTTTCATGAAGAATAATGTTTTCATGTTAGTTGGTCATATGAATTCTGCTAACCAAATTTTTTAATGAGCACCTGGCATGTATCTACACAAGGATTTGGTGATGATGTTCACTAAAAATCTGAATAAAACATGATTTTGATCTTCAAAACATTTACAACTTAGAGACAAACAGAATTCATTGCGGCCTATTACGTTCTGACTCATAACACCCTATAGAATAGCACTACCCAACAGGCTTTCCAAGACTGAAATCTTTATATATCATGGGCCCTCCAACCTTTCAGTTAACAGATGAGAATTTCAAGCACAAAGCCAATAAGGATCATCTATTTGGGAATGAGACATGCATAAATAATAGAACATAAGGTACAGCAAACTCCTGGATTGTGCCTCATGAGAACTGTAGCATGTAATAGAACAATATTACTCTAGGGATTGTGAGACGACAAAGATCATTTCTGACTAAGGGTATCCTGGTGGTACCTGGAAGGTAGACTGGATTGTAATAAGTAGAGCAAAGGGGTGGATGAGAATCATGGATTATGAAATGATAAAGGAAGGGACTGAAGGGTGTAAAGTTCTGGGGAAATCGGAAAATGCCCTGATTAGACCAGAATGTGTGAGTGAGAGAGGGAGTTGGTAAGCCAAAAAGAAAAAGGAGACAAATATCACAGGACATCAAAGAGCCTCTTAGGGAATTTAAGCTGAATTGGTCCAATGTGATGGGGAGAGTTGTTGAGTATATCTTGGTGAAGAAATGGCAGCAGAAAGGACAAAAAGGGGTTCTAAAAGAATGATTTCTAGGAGAGAAAACAGTCCTTGCCGATGAGTTTGTATCAGTTGGGATATGTCAAGAATCCTATAAGAAGGCAGGCTTCAAGAGGAAGGGTTTTTATCTGCTCCACACTCCTTCCCCCAGGGTCTGTCTGGATTACAGAAAAAGAACTGCTCTCAGTGTCAAACAGGCAGAGCGATTAAGGTGGGTGTATGTCCAAGATTCAAGATTCAGGGAGCTTAACAATGGAAGTCAGGGGTAATGAGAGGAGTCATGTGAGGCCTGGGTACAGGGTCACAGCCATATTTCCTATTTACTGGGTACTGGAAAGAAAAGAGATGGGAGTTCAGGAAGAGGGGTAAAGCCACCACCACAAACAGCACAAGGATCAAGGGGCATTATTTGGCATTGGAGTAGGATGTCTGACATGTGGCTGCCAGAGCAAATGATGTCATAGCAGACAGAACGTCTCTTTCTCTGGCGTTAACTCCAAAACAGTACGGGGAACAAAGGGGACTAACTTGGGAGGTTCCGAAAGAGGGAGGGTAAGGGTAGGGAGATGACACCGCTGCCTGAAGGGTTGGGAGGTATGGGCTTGGGTGAAAGGTGTAGATGGAGGTTCATAAGGAGAGACATCAGGGGAACGGGGTGGGATAGAATATGGGGGGTGGGGGTGGACGCTGATGAGTGGTTCAAACTGCTGAGTGCAGAGCTGATGATCTGAAATGTAAATGTCCCCATCTAATTCATAATAATAATAATAAAGCTTATCAAACAAAACAAAACAAAACAGTGTAGGTGTGTGTTCTGGGAGTCATTGTCTCCACCAAAATGAAGCCATAGAAAGAAGCATGAGGAATAAGACAAGCATCATCAATATTTTGTAATTTATGCCATTTACCATGACAATGCCTCTCTCTCTTTTTAACCAGACAAGAGGATTATATCGCCAATGAATTGTATTCAGAAAGGAAGAAAGATAAATGCAGACTCTTCATTCTTCAGTCTAATTGGTATTTCTCCTAGCAAGCCTCCGAACATGCCTCGGTTACGTGGCTACAGCTGTAGCTCACAAGTGTTCCATGGGGATCTCTTAGCCAACAATTCACAGATCGATATCTGTTCACTGAAGAAGGCACGGAGTTTCCCCAGTCACCACACTGACCTACCCAGTCACCCTCCACTCCCCACTTCCGCAGACTGTGGAAAGGATGCAGAGAACTCAAGGAAAGCTGTTAGTCACACAGATGTGCTACTAACTGAAACTTAAATAGGTCATTTGCTTATTTCTTTTTCCTATTTGTAAACATCTTTTCATGAAATCTGATTGTGAGAACAATCAGGCAATAGTTCTCCTTAAACCATGGAGTGCAGGAGAGCCAGAGCTGGACTTGATCTCTTTCTGGTCCCTCATTCCTTTCTCTCCCACCTGCTCAGCATCTAATGGACTTCAGTACCATTAAAATACCAATACCAATACCTTCCCCATTTCAAAAGCTACCCCCCACCCCTACACACACATACATGCTACATTCTGCTTTGGAATACTTAAAGATTGAATTCCAGAGCACTTTGCTTTTGCCACCACCTTTAATGGAAAAAGAATGCATCTTAAGTATCTGAGTTTTTATTTAAAAAAAAAAAACAACAGCTTATAGTCAGGGTGCAGTATAGAACTGACAAAACACAATTTCCCCTAGTTCTTTAATGCTTCCCCACACCAACCCCACTATCATGGCCCCAATTCTAAACCTTACAAATCTGGCTAGACCAGAGCATGTGCACTGGTACAGATAAGAGCTAGAAACAAGGGGAATCCAAGACATAGAAACTCCTCAGGCCTAATAATGAAGAGGAGCGATACCAGGAGGGGAAGGGGAAGGTTGTGGGGAGAAAGGGGAAACTGATCACACTGATCGCCAGATAACACCCCTTCCCAGAGGGACAGACAACAGAAAAGTGGGACAGAAAAGGGAGACAGAGGATGATGTAAAATTTTTAAAAATAATAATTTATAAATTATCAAGGGATAATGAGGGATGGAGGGGGGATGAGTTGATAATAAGAGCTCAAGTAGAAAGAAAATGTTTTGAAAATGGTGATAGCAACATATGTATAGATGTGCTTGACATAATGGATGGATATATGGATTTTGATAGGAGCTGTAAGGACCCCCATACAATTATTAAAAGAAACAAAAACTTATTGAGCTGTCTTATTGAGTTGTGACACAAACTAAAATATCCTATCCTTTTTTGACTCATAATGGCTAATTTTATATGGACAGGACAGATAGGATTATTTCAGTATGAATTATAAAAGGCCTGAAGGTGTAAAGTTAAGGTACATGTTACAAAGGTGTTGGTACTATGAAACCAGGGCATATTATTCCAAATGTAGGAATTCCAATGCCAGTTGAGTGCCAGCGCTGATGCCTTGGTGACACAAGGATTAAAGTGCTGGGCTGAGAACCAAAAGGTTGGTAGTTCTAACCCCCTACGTGGTTTGCAGGTGAGAAATCTGACAGTCCACTTCCATAGATACTATGGACTTAAAACTCCCATGGGACAGTTCTATTTTGTCCTGCATCGCATGGGGTGAATCAAAATGGACTCAGTGCTAACAGCCCTCAAGAGGGGAATTCTGCCAAAGCCCCTTAACCACATGCCTGTAGGAATTTGTGCACTTAATTAAATGCACATGCCAAGCAACGGAGCAGCTGAGTCACTCTGTTTATTCCTACACATGTGATTGAGCTACCAGATGGCTTACATTAGAGACTAGAAACTCCCTGATGTTAGATTATATAGCATACAATGAATACCAGAACACAGGTAGGTCCTGCTGCCTTCTTGAATGTAGGGATGATTTTTCAGGGCCTTCCCAAACTGCACAGCAGCCCCTGCATATCAGCTTCCCTCAGCGCAAAATATTGATTTTTTTCCCCAAAAGCATGCCAGAAAAATACCTTCTAGACTCAGCTTCCATCTCAACAGCCTGTCTGCTATAAACCAGGACGCTGAATGTCCGAAAATAGAATTTAGATACTCACGAAATAATTATTACACCTTGTTCTCAAAGAAATCCTAGATTCAATACAGGGAATCACACCCTCTGTGACAGGAGTTTCCAATTCTGGAACTCTTCTGTCCAGGCCAGAAGTGGCGCACTGACAAAGCCACCCATCTCAAAAGCAAATTTTAAAGGGTGAAGGAGAGTCAAGACCTTCCGCAATCAAGATGTATTCGTGCAACAAAAGTTCAAGATGAGCCAAAGAACAACATTCATGATAAAGACAGGGTGAGCATTGTTATATTTTTTAACATACAACACCCATGTAAATAAGAGTGACTGCTTGTAAGGCACACAATCTACCTATGACACTAAGGTGTAAGGATTTTATATGATTTGCACAAAAATATCTATGATCTTCCCCTTAATAAAACTTATGTTTACACAAAAAGGTTTGGTTCGGATTTTTGCCTTATGGCTTGGACTCCAGTATGGCTCAGCATGGCACTGCTTCTGCCCTCGCCAAGCACAGGAAACGGTCTGAGAGACGTCATTTCCGTTCACGGTCTATGTTGTTCAAGGTGCCTGACCTCCAGAGCCCTTCAGGATATGCTTCTTGTTTACTTCTCAAGCCTCATTCTTCACATCCTTCCCACGGTTCTCCCAGAGGCACAAACAACTTTGGTCCCCGCTACAGGCATGTTATAACTGAGTCCAAGACCCCTGGGACATTCATTATGACCAAGTGGAGGACCAGCCCCAACGAGGAAGACATTCAATGAGATGGACTGACAGAGTGGCTGCCATGGGGGGCTCAGACACCACGACTGTGAAGAGGGCAGAGGACTGGGCGGTATTTCATTCTGTGGTCCATGCAGTCTCTGTGAGTCACAATCAACAAGATGGCACTTAACACAACGATGGCAGCATCTCTGCTTCACCACCAAGTGCCTGCCGCGGCCTCTAGACTCTACACATGCTCTTTTCTCTGGCTGAAACACCTGCTCTCTGCCAGGCGGACGTCTAGTCATTCTTTCGAGCTCATCTCAAATGGAGACTCAAATGCTGACTTCTTTCAGCACGAGAATGCTTCCTGTTCCGCTACGACTTGGGTCCTTCTCTTGTTGTTAGGTGGGGTTGCGCTGATGGCTGACTACCAGCAACTTCCTGTAACAGAGCAGAATGCCCCACAGGATTTTCAAGGTGACTCTCTCTTTGAGAGCCTATAGCTAGATGCTTTCTCCTCCAGAGGTGCAGGGTAGGTTCAAACGACCAACCTTCCCCTTAGCAGCTGAGTACTTACTGACCAGGCCTCTTTCCTTCCCTTCCTGTGAGTCCCATAATGTCATATTCTTACCCCAAAGGAATTTATCTGCATCCAGCTATCTTTGGTAGCACTAAATAGATCTCTATGTTATATAAAGCAAGAACCCCCATTGCGGTTTCTTGAAAATACATCGTGGTGTTTCTCCTGAGACACAAGGAAGTGTGAAAGCACTGTGTCTCATGAAAAGGGGGGGGGGGTGGCTGGAAAGTCATAAGGATATCATAGTGTCGGTTACTTAGTCTCCCCTTCTCCTCCACTTTTAAGTCTTACAGTTTCTTATTATCTAGATAAGTCAAACAGCAGTGTTTCTAAGGCACCAATTCATACATGCACGGACTGATTCCAAACTCGGCATGTGTACACATGTTTTTAGGATCAGTGGATGGCTGCAGATAAGTTGTTGGTGGTGGTGCTGCATCATGATTAGGGGTCATCAAGTCAGTTCCAAGCCAGAGGGACCTTCTGCACAGCTGGTCCCGTGTTTCTATGCCCGAGCTTGTGCTTGCAGCCCTCGAGTCAGTCCATCCCTCAGAGGGTCTTCTTTTGTAATTCCCTTCTAAAAGACCAAGTATGATCACTTTCTCCAGGGACTGTCCTCTCCTCATGACATGCCCAGAGTACGTAAGACGAAGACTCATCATGCGCCCCTCTAAGGAGCACTTTGGCTACACTTTCTTTAAAACAGATTTGTTTGTTCTTCTTTTGTTTTAACAAATCATTTTATTGGGGGCTTATACTTTTGACAGTCCATGGCACTTTCAATATTATTCTCCAGCACAATTCAAATGTATCTGTTGTTCTTTGATCTTCCTTATTCCATGTTCAATGTTCACATACATATCAGACGATTGAAAGACCATAACTTTGGTCGGTGCACCCCAGGCCTCAAAGCAACACTCTGAGTGTTGTGATGGGTAGGTTTATTTTGTCAACATGGCCAAAGAAGATAGGTAGGTTTGCTGTGACGACATGGCTAATGAATACATGTAAGATCAATTGAAGGGCAGAGATAGAAATGGCTTGTTAATCCTCACCCTTGCCCTCGTGCTCTTGGATCTTCAGGCCAGCCAGCTGCCTTGTTTGTCCTGTGCCTCTATCTCCAAGCGACACTACCGGGACACCTAATTGGTAGACTGTGTCTCTGTGAGTGGAGGTTCCTTCAAGCCCTGCTTTGCCATGCTTCTGGAATATACATCTCTTGAACTGGGGACTATCAGACTCTGTCATCTGGCTGACTGTTGGTGACCTGCTTTGCTGTTTGCTGCTTGTGGCCAGATAGCCTGAATTGCTCTACAGGGGACTACCTGGTGACCCTCAAGACTTGAAGGACTGCCAGTGTACTAGTTGTCTCACACAAGTGAGTTGCACCGGGCCATTTGTACTACTTTATCGATCAGTTAACTGTTTATTTCTTACATTAGATAGCTTTCTGTCTGTACAAATATATAGAGAGAATTACTGATGTCTTGGTTTTGTTTCTCTAGAGAACCCTGTCTGACACAAGTGGTGAAAAGAAGACAAGCAGTCTGAGTACTACACCTGCCTTCATCTCTTTAGGGTGTCTTTAAGTAAAAAAGAGGGCGGGGAAGGAAGCTCAAGCTTAGGGCTAATATCCAATTTCTCATAAAACTAAATGAACACTTCACAAATTATTGTAGCATTTCAACAAGTTTAGGGGAATGTCGTTCTACATAAAACAGCAGCTAGTAGATGAAAGGAGCATTTAAAAAATCATCTTATTGGGGCTCATGCAACTCTTATCACAATTCATCCATCCATCCATCCATTGTGTCTAGCACATTTGTACATTTGTTGTCATCATCATTCTCAAAACATTTTTTTTCTACTGGAGCCTTTGGTAACCGCTCATTTTTTCCCTTCCCTCCCTGTGCCCCCTCCCTCTTGATCTCTTGATAATTTATAAATTACTATATATATTTATAAATATTTTGTCATGTCTTACACTGTCTGATGTCGCCCTTCACCTACTTTTCTGTTGTCCCTCCCTCAGGGAGGGGGTTATATGTAGATGCTTATAACTGGTTCCTCCTTTCTACCCTACCTCCCTTCTACCCTCCAAGTTTTGCCACTCTCCCCACCGATCCTGAGGGGTTCACCTGTCCTGGATTCCCTGTGTTTCCAGCTCCTATCTGTACTAGAGTAAGATGGAGCATTTTTCAGGATCAGCCTCAGAGATGAGGCTGAAGAGGGAAGACAGAAACTGATGGAAGAAGACTAGAGTTATCATTCATGTGATAACTACTAAAGTTAGAAAACTCACATAGCTCAGCATTTTCAGTTTTAAGCTAACATCATGGGCTCAGAAAACTGTAGACTTCATTAAAACATTGAGAATGATATTAAAACATTATTAAAAACATTGAGAATGATATTGGCAACAAATGTACAAATGTGCTTGGCATACAATGGATGTATGTATGGATTGTGATAAGAGTTGTATTAGTCCCCAATAAAATGATTTAAAAAAATACCATTGGGTTTAAGATCTGCTAGCTCAAAGGTCATCAAACATTAAACTTAATCTTTCCATGAGTCTTTTAAGTAATATCAAAGCTAATGAGGATAATTTTACGGGAAAAATTTTAGCTGGAGACCTCTTGTGTTGAATATGACCTGGCAAGCTAGGTCTAATCCAAACAGTGGGTTTTGAGATCAGAATAGGCCACTTAAATTCAAGACAGAGAGGGCAGTTCAGAAAGTTACGGCAACTATGTTTTGGAATTCCACAGATGTCATCTTGATAGATTTTCACAAAGACATTGGTCAGTAAATGGGGGGGGGGCGCTTATGATAAAGGGGTTTTAAGAAAATAGAAAACTGCATGGGTAGGGAAAATTCCAGAAAGTTTTGTTGAAGGTTTTTCTTTCTCTACCATGACAATGCACTTATTCATGCTCCAGGGGAAGCCAAGGTCTGTCCTAGAAAAATCTAACTGGGAAATCTTACCCTACCCACTCTTACAGCCCTGATCTTGCCTCTTCAGGCTTTCTTTTGTTTGCCTAACTCAAAGAACACAGTTTGAGTCCCTCAAGGATGCTCAAACTGCCATGGTGACATTGTGTCCATCAAAGATCACAGAATTTTTCAGAGAAGGGTTAACCCTTCCTCCCCCAAACAACACTGAAACTGAAAGAGACCATGACCATTGAGCTGATTCTGACTCACAACAGCCCTATGTAGGGTTTCTGAGGTCGTGAGTCATTATATGGGAACAAAGCCTCATATTTTCCCCAAGGAGTTCCTAGTGGTTTTGAACCATTGACTACCCAACCTTTAGAAATGTATAGAACTAGATGAAAGGTGTATTGAAAAACAATAGCTTCAGATTTAGAATTTTTGTCATTTTGCGGCAATATTTTTGTTTTGTTTTGTTTTTTGGGCATCACTGCCCTCTGATGGTCGTGGGAGCTACCCAGCCTTGCTCCTGGAGAACTGCTGCTGGATTTGAACCGCCAAGCCAATGGGCCGCAGTGCCACACTCAACCACTATGCCACTGGGGTTCAGCCCGTGGCAATATTTTTTTTAATGGATCCTCAAACTTATCTGCTTACAGCTCCTTTCTCTAATGATGTCTCTGCCTAGGTTTCTCCATGCTAGGTGTCAACCACTTACCTCCCCTGCCCTCAATTCCTGAACTTTCCTCATTCAAACAACCCACTCTGATTCATGAGCATTTAAAAATTTATATCCACATGACAAAGATATTATGATTAACCAGTTATACCCAGGGATAATCACTGTGGCTCTGAGAAGCAGAGTCCAGTGTCTGAGCTGCCTTGACCCACCCATGTGGAGCAAGGGGGTTGTTGTGAGAAAAAGGAAGCTAAATTTCAAGATAACCACCCTATATTGTAAGTATCTGCTCATAACTGATCTCTACTACTAGTCTACATGCATGTAGAATTAACTTCCATTGAATGATTATTGTCTAATAGAGTCGTAAGCACAAAAACTTACTGCCATTGAGTGGATACCAACTTATAGTGACCCTGTGAAATAAGCACAAAGGTGGTGCTTAATAAACACATATAATCAGTTGAATAAATGAAGAGTATTACCTTTCCCTTTTGAATAAAAAAGCTTTTCATATTGTCAGTAGTAAAGGTTTTTTAAAAATTTAGTACTAAAACTATTAATCAAAGAAATGTTCTTATTCCACAGTTCTCAAAATGACTTTCTAGATGATGGAGAAACTGAAGTTTTGCAAAGCATAGTTATGTGATGAATATAGCTGATGTGCTCCTTCCATCACATACTCCTTAATATATAGACTGAACTCCTACAATTTCAGTGTTTCCAAAATGAAGTTGAATGCAAAGCATAGGTTCATTGAAGACTCAATCACCTCCTGAATTGTAAAGAATCTTTATTTCACTTGAACCTCTACAGTGATTCATAAATGACTCAGCCTAACCACCCATGAACTTTCTCATTGAGAAATTCCCAACTGTTAAAAATGTAGAGCGCTTGAAGTACTAGTTCCTAAAAGGGTCATATATGTTTTGAGAACTATACACACATTTTAAGTCTTGATTTAAACACTCAGATTCATTTAAACACCTTGAGGGAGCTAAGAATTTTTTTAGAAAAGGCTAAGTGGTAACATCAACCATTCTTCAGTCCATGGTATGAATTAAATTTACCTGTAAACATTTCATATATATATAACTGCAGTCCGGATGGTTCACCAGCTGGTTGTTAGTAATTTCAAACCCGGTCCTTGCTGGGGGGAATTACTGAAGCCATGTTGACTCCAGGTGGAACCTTCTCACACCCACCAAACCTTACCCATTGCCTTTAAGTTCATTGTGACTCGCAGTAAGCAGAGTAATTGTCAGGAGAGATCACTCCCTAGATAAGGACAGTATGCTTGGTAAAGCGAAGAGGCAGTGAAAGAAAGATATGGAGGTCCTCAGTGAGACGGATTAACATAGTGGCTGCAACAATGGGCTAGGCATAGGGACACTTATAATGATTATGGTTATAAGAATCATAACAGGGCCATTTGGTGTCTTGTTACGCATAATGTTTCCATGGCTTAGAATCAACCCAAGGGTACCAAACAGCAACAGACCAGAGGATAATTGATAATTGCTTCACAGTGTTTCCAAGACTTTCCTCTTATTTTTAAAAAATGGACACATTTAAAAAAATAATTTTATCGGGGGTTCATTCAGCTCTTATTAAAACCCATTAGGGCTTTAATCTTGGTTGAAGCAGACTATCACATTTTCTGTCTGTGGAGTAGCTGGTGGGTTTGAACCATTGGCCTTTTGGTCAATGGAGTACTTCCTCACTACATCACAATTCTCCTACTTGGATTTTAAAATAAAGGAAACTTGGAGGTTATCAGAAGACTCTAAGTATCACTGCCTGTAATTCTTCTTCATGACTCATTCTTTGACCAAGTAAATAGAAGTGATAAAAGCAGTTGGTGTGGAGGGTCAGCTGTTAAGCTTCCAAGTTGATTAGATGACAATGTCTGTGCCTTGAGCAATTAGGACCCAAGCCAAAAATGAACTCACTGCCAGGCCAATTTATAGTGACCCTTTGGGGCAGGGCAGAACCGGCCCTGTGGGTTTCCAAGGGGAATTATTTTTGTTTTTTTAAAAATCATTTTACTGGGGGCTCATACAGCTCTAATCACACAGACTTTGTGTCAGTATTTGCATCTTTTTTGGGGGGGGGTGGCTCATACAACTCTTATTCCAATCCATTCATACATCCATGGTGTCCGTAATATTTGTACATTTGTTGCCATCATCCTTCTCAAAACATTTGCTTTCTACTTGAGTCCTTGGTACCAGCTCCTCAGTTGTCCCCTCCCTCCCTGCTCCCCACTCCTTCACAAACTCTTGACGATTTATAAATTACTGTGATTTTGTCATGCAGCATACTGTCCAATGCTGAGACTGCCTCTTAAGGAGAGTAGAAAGCCTTGTTTTTGTTCCTTAGAGCTGCTGGTCGTATTGAATTGCTATCTAAATTATACATACAGTCTCTCTCTCTCTCTCACATGCAGCGTGTCGATGCCCATAGTAACTGCTCTGAAGACTTGAATACCTGGTTTGGGGTAAAAAATAATCAAGATAAATGACTTTCCCGAGGCCACAGGAATGTATGAGAAGGTTCAAAATGGCCCTAGAACAATTCCCTGATGTTTAATTCCATTTTCCCCATGAACTTTTGAATCCGTCTCTTCCAAACATATTTTGGTATGGGTAGCATTGAACTCAAGAAAAGAGATCCTTCAGAGGGCAATGAGTTGCTCATACCCTGGAGTCTGGAGTGTCTCTCTTTTTGCTCACCATGATTCTGCTGGGGAGTCATCCCATTCCACTTATTTTAAACTTTCAGTTGTGCTCATCATGGTCAGAATAGGGAAGTGAGAATGGGAGAGAGTAAAATGACCCAAGGACATTCCAAACTTTGTCTTGGGTATCTCTAGAGAAAGGTAATTGTTCACGATGACTTGCTTTCCTCTGTTCTCTATCCTAGACTTGGTAGGGTTGATCATCTTGGTGACCAATCTGACAAAGATGGCTGATCAACCAAATAGCTAAAATCTCAACTAGGTTTGCACTGCAGTAGAGAAAAAAAAATGGGAAGAGTACACTAAAAGTTTTTCAAATATGAATGTTGTAAACTTCTGATTGCCTCTTTCTTCCTATCTCCAGTCACCTCACCACTTAACAAGATGACATCTGTTCTACTCTGGAATTACTAATGCGTCTAGGTTGTGTGATACAGTTTTCTAGGGCACAATGATGGCACAGAGCTAAAAAGACATTTGTGTAGGTCACATACTTCTGGATTGCAAAGCATAAAAGGTTATCAGTTGCAAAAGAACCCAGGGAGGACTTCCCAAGGTTCTGGTGCTATTGACAATGCAGCCATTCTATAATCATTTCTTTTGGTTTCATATCTAATATCCTTTCCCCTTTGGAACACAGCTTAAAAAAGATGAGAATGGCTTTACATGCATTCATTTTTTTTCTTGTAAAAACTCATTCAGAAGGGTAAAAATATTTTAAAATTCTGCTTCAATAGACATATTGCCAAGAGGCCAATTCATGTGATGCTAAGTGTGAATTATATTCTGCAGAATACTACCTCCACCATGAAATATGTTGGCTTATGTTTCCTTTTCCCTTCTTCTATTTTACATTAGTAGTAATAGGCACAGCACACTGTCAGAGATAAAGTTGCTCATTAGTCACTATTGAAGGCCTAGTTTGTGAGTGCTGACCAGTGACTTGAGTAGACACAAAGCACTACACTACCTAAAAGGATAATTTGGCATATGTGTTAAGTTTATTTTGTAAATGAATGGGTCCGTGTAGTTGTTTCACTTTTTATTGTTAATTGGGTGAAGGTATATAAAAACCAAACAGTTTTTCATTGAACAATTCATACCCCTTTTGTTTCATGCCTTAGATTTCAATCGTCACAAGGTCACATCATTTGCCCCACTTCCTCCTGGGTTTTCCGTGTCCATCCTTCCTTCTTTCCTAATCCCGTTGAATCCTGTCTTTGGGAAGATACTGAACTATTGATCTCAAGTGGTTGAGAAGCATGAACCTTGTTAGTTTTATTATTTCTCTTATATCTGTCTAATGTTTGGATGAAAATTGAGCCAAAGAGGTGAGTTAATTTCCTGAAGGATGATTAAGGATCATAGACTTTCCACCAGCCTCTACATGACCAGTAAGCTTTTTTTTTTTTTTTTTTTTTTAAGATTTAGGGTTTTGTTCCACATTTTCCTACCACTCTAACCATGACTTCAGAAAGCTACTCCTTTCAGAGCAGTTGGTAGGAGTAGTTGGGCACCATCTAATGCTTCTGTTCTCAGGATCATGGAGAGTGATGTTTGCAGAGGCCATTAGTCCACAGGACTATTTTCCATGTGCATTCATTTTTTTTCACTTTTCTGGAGAATGGACCATTTAGACCCAACTGCTTAGTATGTAGGGCTGTTCAGCTTAACATCTAAAACCTGACTGCTTGCAAATGATTGAGTTCTCCCTCATATGGACAGAGAATTAGAACTAAAAGTGTCTGACTCCTATTGTTTGAAATAATTTCTGATCGCCTTCTTAGACACTAACTTTGGTAAAATGGCTTAAGCTGTGAATTCTAAAAAATAGTCTAAGTTATAACTTTAGCAAACTACTAATGGGACCTTATTTGGAAGTAGGGCTTTTGTAGCTCTACTGAAGGATTTTGGGATCATCCTGGCTTTAGGCCTAAAACAGAGGACATTTTAAGACATAGATACACGAAGAAAATAATATCGAACAAATGATAGAGATGGGGATGAATCTCCAAGTCAAAGAATATCAAGCATACCAATCGTCACCAGAAGTTCAGAGAGACTCCCTGAGTCTCCAGAAAGAACCAACATAGCCAACATTTTTATATTGAACTTCTAGCCTCTGGACGGGTGAGACAATACATGTTTGTTGTGTTTAAGTGCCACATTTGTGGTCATTTACCCTAGGAACTTAGGCTTAGAGATCTAATATACACTTGGGCACCATTGTTTTCTTTGTTGATAATGATTTTCAGCTCTGTTTTCTTTTTGTCCCTTATCATTGCTCTTAAGAGCAGCTTTCTTTAGTCTTATGACTTACTAGGGAATGGTTTATAATTTTAACATCACAACGTCTCTCTCTCAATAACTGGGTACAAATTTACTCCCTCTTTCACTGGGATTCTTAATCCATTCTAGGCATTCTTTGGGGGTCACTGGGGATCTGCTCAGACTCTCCCTACTCTTTGAATCCAGATTGATGTTGGGAACACCCCTGACACCCCTCATTTTGTTAAGAGCTTTGCTTCCTTGAGTCCAAGTCTATTTTGTCAGAGATCCAGTGCCTGCCATGACTTGGCCCCTTGACAATTGGCCCCGTGAACTAGAAAAACTTGAAGGGGAAGCCTTGAATATTGCTAAGTATACAGATGCCAGTAGTTTCTGCCAAAGAAATACTATATGTACTTTTTACCAAAGAAAGAGAAAATTTTTCTTGTAACCCAGTTATTTTGAGATCCCTGATCAGGTGTTTTACTTCCCTGACCGCCAGAAATTTGATTTTTTACATCAATTATCATATCCCTAGCTGAAAACAATCCAAACTGTTTCTATGTCTGCAGCACCCCTGGGAAGTGGCATGGTCCTTACCACCTCTCCCAAGTGCACTCTCATGATGAAGACACAGTCACCAGAAGCCTTAGACCCCAGAGAACCACAGTTTATGGAACCTCACTCTTTGGTACCAGAAATAACTGCACTAAATACCTTTGGGGCACCAAGACATAGCCCCTGAGGATGTAGCAAATACCTTCAATTAAAGTTGAGGCCTGTCATGTTGGCTTATCAAAAGGAAGAATGCTTACAATTGCAACTCCCTCCTGATTGAGCACACCCTATCCTCTTCTTGAACTACGCTTCTGTATACAACATAATATATAACAGATGATACCAGTGATGAGTTGCAGTTGAGTTGATTCTAACTTACGACAACCTCATGTGTTGCAGACCAGAGCTGTGCCCCAGAGGGTTTTCAAGGTTATGATCTTCCCCAAACAGACCACCAGGCTTCTCTTTCTGGGGTATTTCTAGGAGTATTCAAATGGCCAATCTATGAGTTTGTGGTGAATACTTAGCCATTTGTGCCACCCATGGACTCTATGACTGCAGAGACAGGGGTTTTATTTTTTTTAATTATCTCTTCTCTACAGACAACTCTAAGAGTTCAAGGAGGTTTGTTTGCTTTATTCAACACCACTACCTCTAATCCTCTAAAGAAAAGAAGAAGGGGGTCATAACACTTATCTGAGACCAGTCTTCTGTTGGGAGTGAGGGGCCTGGGAGACACACCAGGATGTATAAAGGGTCCAAAGAAGAACAGGAAGGAGGAGGAAGAGGAAGGCTATGGCAGCTCTTACTAGGCAGTGGACTCACTGTTGGGGCAGGTTATCACGAAGGGAAGCATGGTCTTTCATGCCAACAAGTATAAGTCAGAAGAGTTCTGCGTGGGATAGAATGCCCACTAAATGCACCTCAGTCCTAGTCTCTTTGGGTCTCAGCCACTGCCAAAGTCATAGAGGCATCACTATGAAGCTGTGTCCATTGCACACTGCATGTGCATGACCTTGACAGATGGGAGGGGGTCACTCCAAGATATGATGGCACCAAACCAACCTCAATTCACTGCCATGTGTCTTTGAGCTTTACGTGGAAGACAACAAAAGACAAGCCCATCCTAAGCAAGGCCTGAGTCTGTTGCTTCCAGAGTTGGCAGAGGAGGTAGTGCAGGATATACATTTGTTAGGACGTATTTTACATCCTAAACCAGAATCACTTCCACACAGTCAAATAACACTCTGTGCTTTCTGTTGAAATAAGCAGGGAGCTTTCCCAAGTACGATATTTTAGCTAAAGATTTTAAGTTGCTCAAAGTTGTCATGCTAGGTTGAATAAAAAGTTAGATGTCTAGCTACCAGGGAAAGCCTTTTGCCAGAATGATTTCTTCTCCCATCAGAATATGTGATAGACTGAATTGTGTCCTCCGTCAAAGAAGATTACAACTCTAAGATCTAGTCCTGGAGAAGGTGAACGTGGCAGATGTCACTAAGTTCTTTGTCGGTGTAAGTAGCCAAGTTATCATGAGGTCACTTTGTCAGTGTGCGCTTTGATATCATATGGCTTGTGCCCTTATAAAAAGAGGGGAAAAGACAAGGCAGAGAAGCAGTGGAAGGCCATGTGAACAGGGAGACAGAGCTTGGAGCAAAGTTGCCTTAAACCCAGGGACACTTAGGGCTACGAGAAGCTGAGAGACATGAGAAAGGACCTTCCTTTAGGAGAGAGAGCCAGGCCCCGCTGACACTGGAATGTGGACTTGGAGCTTTTGCAACTCTGAGGTACTACATGTCTATTACTTAAAGGCCCCCATTTATGACAGAATTGGGGAACAAATACAGGGCAGATGACAAAGGTTTTGGAATCAATGAAGTATCTCTCCCTCTCACTTTCTCCCCCATCAGTAACTTTAAATATGCTCATAAGACACAGGTAAATATGCTCCCCACGATAGGTAGAGTCAGAGTGATGAAACATGCCTCTCGCTAAAAAATATATTTAATGGAAAAGAAGTAAATCAAAGGCAGAGATTAAGAAGTGCCTGTGGGCACACCCATGGAAATGACCTTTAAAGGGCAGTAAGTTACTTGACAGCATAACCAGCAAGTGAGTGATCTAACTAGGAAAGGTCACAGCCAACTGGAAAAGTATTTTTGAATTCAACACAGAATCCAGTACCTTTTGACATATTTCTCTCCCTCAGAACAGCATGGCTTCTGTAGCAAATAGCAGATGCATCCTCTCTGTCTTGTAATGAAGGTGCTCAATGGTGGACTTATATCTGTGAACAGTTCTTGGTATTTTTTTCCTGTTCTGAATGCAGATCTTTAAAAAAATAGAATTTGCAGTATTTTGAGATGTCTTGGAATTTTAGATTCATGAGAACTAAAGGTGGGGATCTCTGGGACATCTCATTCAGTTGACATTGAGGGCATTGAGCTGCCAAAGGACAAAGCCACATGGCTAAGTTTCCACAGCCGGGAAGGGGTTGGATTTCATCTTCTCAGTTCTGCACCGACTGTAGTTTTTACCCCAGTACATGCAGCACTTACAGGGAGACTAGCAAACATTTAGCAGTGGGGATTAGCAGGCTGCCATGTATACATTCTTCAGTGGATGTCTCTCTTCAATAATGCAATTATTCTACCTTGTCCCTACTCTGTTACTTTCCCAGCAGACACACTGCTTTGTTCCCTATACAGACAGCAAGGGCAGGGCTGGTCCGCCAGCACTTTTGTTTTGTTTTCGAATGCAATCGCATGACAGGATGTTCATAGTCTCTATCCATTGTTCAGGCTTGTTGGACCATGACCATAGCTTATCAAATTGCCTATCTACGGAGATCATGGCTGCTCCTCCATCATCTGCTTTGTGCGGGGATTTTAACCAACTGTCAAAAGGAGGAAAGTTACCGGAAGCAAATGTGTAAGCCATCACTGAGTTCTGAGTTGGGTAAAAGATAGGATGCTACACCGAAAGGTGAAATGTCATCACATCAGTGGGGTTTTTGCTTGCCTTAATGGAAACTACAGTAATTGATGGATTTCATTCTTGTAATGCACCATTTCAAACACTGATTTGGCAGAAGCACAATCATTTTGTGACAGAAATCAATTCATTGCAGCATAAGAAAAGCCCATGACATGGGTGTTCAGATAATATTCAACAGGCAAATTCACTCACACTCTTTCATTCCAGCAGCAGACTGGGTTTAGATGTTGAACACAAAACACTTACTCCGTCTGCAGCAAGGCAGTCATTTTTACATTCAGCTGATACCAGTGTGGATCCTACCCTTTTAGCAAGATGCAGCAATACCTGGAATCTACCAACAGATATGATCTTTTCAAATCCAAGGGACATTTGGGTATGATTTCGGACCAGTGCACCTAATGACAAAGTCACCAGCCCTCTGTCATTAAGGGCATGCATATTGCTAGGATGCTGAACAAGTTCGAGCCCAGCTTAGAGATTATCCTGGTCAGATCCATAACTGATCACAGTGGTGGCCCAGGACTGGGCAGTGCTTCATTCTATTGTGCATGGGGTCTCCATGGGGCAGAGGTTTCACAGAGGCAGCTAATAACAATTTAATTCTCTAAGATTTGACACTGTTCTATTTTCACTTCAATAAGAAAGGAAGAAGAATAAAGATAGCTATTTTAGTATTTGCATGTGTCAAATTTTTGGTGAGACACAATAGAATATCCCTACCTGACTTCTGTGATGGATTTGAATATATTTCAATTAACAGAATCCCTCTGGACCTCCAAGTCATGGCTGAGCTGACTTGTATGTGAATCAGCTTCATGGCCTTCAGTTGGGCTCTTTGGGATTTGAACACCTGCTACACAAGGACCCAGTTCCCCATAGCGTGTCCCTTTTCATTAGTTATTCAACTCAGGCTATTTATTCTGTCTATTCATGTATGTCTCTGCACTTCAGTCTGCTTATTTTTGTCAAGTAGGAGTCACACTTGACTTTGTCTTGTTCCAAAAAAATTGTTATATATAAAATGATAAAAGGAGAAAACATAGAAAAGCAATTTTTGCTCAGGAGCAACTTTCTAAGATGAGAATATTGGTCTCTACTCATTTGGAGCAAAGAAGAGTGAAAAACATTGAATAAGTATGAAACAATTAGTCAAATGGATCATCTGAAAATCAACTTCTATGATACTGAGACCAGAAAAATGAGATATTGCCCATCTACCACTACCGAGACCTCTGAAAGGGACCAGATTAAAAGATACTGAGTAGAGTGGGAGAAAAAGTAGGAACAAAACGTAAAGTCCTTGTGGAAGTTACACAATTTCATGTCAAAGTGAAAAATAAAATAAAGGAATGGTGTCTAGCCTGTTATTCAGCTCACAGCCTGAAGATGTCTCCTTGTGGACGTGAATTCATGAGGATTCTGAGAATTCTCTTTCTTCATCCGTGGAGGTGGGAAACATTTTCTCTCTGCTACACATTTCTGCTGACAAGACACATGGAGCCATGCTGATGGCAGCCTGTGCCCTGGAGATGGACCCACTGCCATTGGATCCACAAGACTTTCCACCCATGGGCCTGTGCTCTTCCTGAATTTGGCATCATTGCATGTACTGTGTGAGTCTGAAGAAAAATTCATGGGCTAATATTGGGCTTATAGGCTAATATTGAACTTACGAATTTGATCTGAACTGGACTGAGATGGTTTAATGATGCATAATTGCGTCTTGATATAAAGTTCTCTCTTACACCCAAATGAGTGTTTCTAGTCAAGCTGGACCAATAGAGGCCTGAAAAAGACCAAGTTTACTGGTGAGATGGAGGATGGTAAACTACAAGGGATCATGGCCCTTTGTTACTCTTTAGGTCTAGAACTAAATTCACATCTGTGGCTAAATTAACTTTCACCCAAACAGACAGGTCTAGAAGGGAAACAATAGCACCTCAGAGATATGCATTACTTAGAATCATCAACTATTTGAGATGAAGAGGACAACATTTAGCCAGGGATGAAGTTAAGAAGGCTTATGAAATAAAGAGAAGTGGAAATAGGAAACCAAGGGGGATAGGATTAAGTGATACTACATGGTGGAAGTTGCAGTCAATAACATGAAACAAAAAGCAAATGAATTGTTGAATGGAAAATTGATAGGCTCTGAAAGTTTCACCTAATTTATAATAAAAAGTTAAGAAAGGAAAATGCTTTAGTATTCCAGAAGAAAGATGCCTAAAATTATACATGTTAAATGTTACTCTACAACACTTCCTGAACATTTTATAAAAAACAGAAGTGGAAGATAGATATGGAGAATGTCTTTGTAAAACATTGCAGAACTCAGGGCAAAGTATTACTTTTACATCTCATTTCCTTACAAACTGCAAAGACAGAGTTTGCTTAACCATGTGCATGTTGCCATGTGATCTATCACTGCATCCTTGTGTATTTTTGATATGCAAATTTCCAAACAGCCAAAAATACCAGTGTGCTTTTCCTTGATTGCCAAAGGCTTTGAAATACCTAGGAAAACATGCAAGTTAAAGCAGAATGTTCTTATCAAAAAGAGCAGCCCGACAGCCAGGCTCCATTGCTCAGTAGCAAAACTGGCATCTTTCTTACACTGTGCAAGCTAAATATGGATTGATTGATTTTTGCCATTTTATGTACAGAAATGCACAGCACCAGAGAGGGAAACGCATTTGTCACCGCAGTTCAAGCTGCGCTGATGTTAATCTCCACAATGTGCCCTTTGAGGTCCCAGTAAGGCAGTTAGAGGGCGACTAGGGAGTGACACTTCTGGAAGAGACAGACAGGGAAACTTGGGAACTTCTCCCCACTGTACAGAGGTTCTACAGAGAAGTAGACAAAGATGTTACCTCTAAGACCATATCTGGAAAGGCTAGGGCAACCTGTGTACTTCTGTCAGGGTGTGTGCTGAGATCTGCAGTTAAAGGCTAAGAGCTGAGTGAGAAGGAACATTCTTTTATATGAGAAAAAGAGCACGATCCGAGTCTGTGCTTGTCATGTGCTGTCAAATTCAATCCAACTCCTGGTGCCCCTACTAGATACAATAGAATGGCACACTGTCTGGTCCTGCATCATCCTCAGACTTGTCTTACATTGGAGTCCATTATGACAGCCTCTAGGTCAATACATCTTGTTGAAGGCCCTCCTCCACTTTACCAAACATAACCTCCTCCTCCAGGACTGGTCTCTCCTAAATACATGCCCAAAATAAGAGAGATGAAGTCTCACCATCCTTGCCTCTAAAGAGCATTCTGGCTGCACTCCTTCCAAGACTGATTCATCTTTTCTCCTGACAGTCTACAGCATTTTCAGCATTCATCCACAACAGCATATTTCAAATGCATCAGTTTTTCTGTAGTCTTCCTTAGTCAGCGCCCAACTTCCACATGCATTTGTGGCCATTGAAAATACCATGGCTTGGGTCTAGTGTATCTTACTCCACAGAGTAACACCCTTGTTTTTCAACAGTTTAACGAGGTCTTGTGGAAGGGAGCACATGCCCCATATATCTGAAACTAGAAGAACTCAAGAAAAAAATTCAAGCCTGAAGTTGCAATAGTTAATAATTCTATGGGCAAAATGACGAACACTACAGAATGCATCAAAAGAAAATGGAAAGCATACATAGTCACTGTTTCCAAAAGGACTCGTTGACATTCAACCCCTCAGGAGATGGTATATGTTCAAGAGCCAAACACACTGAGGAAGAAGTCCAAGTTGTACTGAAAATATGAGCCAACAACAAAGCTCCAGGAATCGATGGCATACCAATTGACATGGTTCAACAAGCTGACAAAGTACTGGGAGCACTCACTCAGCTATGCCAGAAAATTTGGAAGCCAACTAGCTGGCCAATGGACTGAAAGAGAGCCATATTTGTGCCCATTCCAAAGAAAGGTGACCCAACAGAATATGTAAATGATAGAACAAGATCATTTATATCGCATGATCATATTCTTTATCGAAAGACGCACTGGTGGCATAGTGCTGACATGATCAGCTACTAACTGAAAAGTCAGTGGTTCAAACATTGTAGCTACTGTGTGCATGAGAGAGAAGGTAGTCTGCCTCTACAAAGATTTCAACCTTGGAAAACTCTTGCCTCACACCTTCCTACAGGGTTGCTCAACTCAAAATCGAACTCACAGCTACATAGTCAGTTCTGACTCCTAATGACCCTTTATGAGGTTTCTCAGACTATGAATCTGTAGGGGTTCATATAGCCTCATCTTTCTCTCCCAGAGTGTCTGGTGTGTTCGATCCACCAACCTTCTAGTCAGGACTCTAATGCCTAAGGAACAGCACCACCAGGATTCTTTTTCAACTTGACAGAACAGAGCAACCATATTTCATCATGGAAGTCCCTGGGGGGGGCGGAGGTGCAGACATCTAAGCACTCAACAACTACCCCAAAGTGGGCATTTAAAACCCTCCCAGAGGTGCTTCAGAAGAAAGACCTGACATTCTGCCTCTGAAAGTTCAAAGCCTTGAAAACTCTACAAACAGGCCCACAGTGCACACAAGGAGGCATCACAAACTGGAACTGTCTCCATGGCACTGGATTTTAATTTGGCAGCCCAGGATGTGTTGCACTGGACAAATCTCCAGTACAAAACCTCTTTAATATGTTGACAGACAAAGCTGTCACTTTCAGGATTAATACTTACCTGACCCAAACAAGGGTATTTCCAATCCCTCTTGTGAAAACTGGACAGGGAAGACTGAAGAAGAGTAGATATATTTGCACGATGGTGCTGGCAAAGAGTATTGGAAGTAAGTAAGTATTGGCAAAGAGTAGAAGAAGAAACATCTGTCTTGAAGAAGTACAACCAGAAGGATGGTGAGTGAGACTTTGTGTCACATACTCAGGATATGTTAGCGGGAGAGACCAGTCCCAGGAAAAGAACATCATGCTTGGTAAAGTAAGGGGGGGGGTCAATGAAAAAGAGGAAGTTCTCTGCTGAGACGGGCTGGCGGAGTGATTGTTAACACTCGGCTGGAACATAACGATTGTGAGGGTGGTGTGGGACTGGCAAGTGTTTCCTATGGTTGTTCACAGGATCCCTATGAGTCAGAATCAACTGGCTGACACTTAAAAAGAACAGTGCAGTGTCTATATCTTGACGTTCTTCATTATCACCAATGCGAATCATATTTCAAAGGGACAGAAGAGATACATGACTTGTGATTATGCTCTATCCCATGGGAAGAACCTTTCCAGACCAGGAAGATCCTAGCATTTCTCCAACCAGCTCTATTTCAAATGGTCTTCTGCTTTTGCTGCACTGGGAGGCAACATTGCCATAGCCCCAATATCCTAAAGGCGAAGTAACCTCCCACCATCCTTTGGTGGGGGGATTAAAAACATGTGGTATATTTTTGGTTGTCAAAAACAATGGGGAAATCTAGGGCAGTTAATGGACCAGAGATTTCAAATTCTAAGTTAGGGATGATAAACATTTTATAGTTCACGAAGGAGTTCTGAGCAGCCAATAATTGTGTTTTTCACATGGTGTGTGAGAGTTCTTTTGGATGCTGACATGGGTGAAAACCTGTTTGCGATTATCCAAGCCTAGAATGCAACTCCATTTCAAACACAGACAAGCTATTTTTGCAGTGGCTTTATACGATCCAGAATTTTGAGGGTGTTCAAGTAGTGCGTCTATCCCAAGGAGGATTGTATTTCCTCCCTCCCCTACCAGCTGCAGGCACACACACACACACACACACAGATTTAGTAAATCATAACCACTCTGGAGTTCTCACTCGTGGTCTCTAAGCTGCCATAAAAGCCATATACAACCATCTACATTTGTAGTGGTCACATGGCTGGCGAATCTTCATATAGATTTGAGCATCGACATGGTGACAACTGCCAATGAAGCCCTGTCTGGGCATCATCTCTCAAGATGAAATCACTTGATTATAACTTCTTTAATGTCTTCACTAGATTGCATTTTAAAGATACATTTTAAAAATATCTGTGTTTAAGTCGGTTGGAAAGAGCCCCACAGAACAGCGAGGCATCTTGGTGGCATAGTGGTTACACAAGGAGTTGTTAACTGCAAGGTCGGCTGTTCAAAACTACCAGTGACTCCAAGGGGGAAAGGTGAGTTTTCTACTCCTATGAAGAGTCATAGCCTCAGAAGCTCACAGGTGTTAGGTTGACCCTGTCCTATTGGATCACTTTGAGTCAGCATGGGCTCACTGGCAGTAAGTTTGAGTGGCACAGCTATTAAAATGCTCTGCTGCTAACCCAAAGGCTGTCAGTTCAAATCCACATGATAAGGATGCAGCTGGTCACCTGCATCTGTGAAGATTGACAGCTTTGAAAACTGTATCGGGCAGTTCCACTCCATTCTCCAAAGTTACTATAAGCTGGACTTATTGTTGTTGTCTTGGCTTTAGCCACTTATATCAATTACAAATTACATTTCAAAGTGTTTGCTGTTAGGTTCTGATGCATATAATGAAACATAGTCCTGACCTGCACCCTCTGCACATTCCAGGGTAATAAAAAAGAGAGAGAGAAATTATTAATTATTCAAAGGGGAGTGCTGGTATGATAAGGCTGACCAACATTTGCATAAATGAAAAAGCACTCAGCAGTACATTGGAAGATGTAGTTCCCTCTTTTCTTAGTCCTTGTGTGGTCTTGGAAAGTCCCGTTACCGCTGTGAGCCGCCTTGGAAGACAATGAAAGGCTAAATGAGATCTCTACAGTGCCTTCCAATTTTCAGCCTTAGCTCCATGACTTTCACACTGGCTTCGGTTTCACAACATTTAAACCCTTTTAGAAAGTGAAAACAGCTGAGCTAACTGGGAAAAGTCAATAACTAGAAGAGGTACAAGATAATTCTTTTTCTTTTCTTTTTTGCATCACTGCCCTAGTAGGAGTAGGAAGCCCAGTCTTGCTCCTAGAGAGCTGCTGCTGAATTTGAACCATCAACCCTGTGGGCCACAGCCCTGCACACAACCACTGAGCCACTAGGGCTCAGCTTACAAGATGACATTTCTTCGTGACATTTTTACTGACTGTATTTGAGTGACAAGGGTCCTGGTGGAAAAATGGCTATGTCCTCCTGGGCAACCCAAGTTCCAGTGCAACCATTGGCTCCTAAGGAACAAGACCAGGAGTTCCGCTTGCTTGGAGGTCACCCCTAAGAATCTCCTATTGAGTAATTCGGCTCTGTTATGGGATGCTGCTCTGTGTGGAATCCAACTTCAGTACACCCAAAACAGCCACAGCACTCGAAAGACTCCTCTTAAAAAAAGTCTGAACATTCCCACTTGGGAATTCTCCATCAATGCTTATAGAAGGAGCAGTAAGAGATCAAACAAGGCATCCCATTGGGTGCATCTGCTGCACCAAATCCCTTGAAAGACTGAAAAGATCTCAGGCAGTGGTTCTCAACTTTCCTAATGCTGTCTGCGTTTGACCCTTTGAAATAGCTCCTCCTATGGTGGTGACGTCCAACCATAAAGTTATTTTTGTTGCTACTTCATAACTGTCATTTTGCTGCCGTTAAGCATCAGGCAACTCCTGTGGAAGGATTGTTCAAACCCCGCCCCCCCCCCCGAAATTATTGTTCCTCATAAGTTGAGAACTGTTCATCTAAGGACAAAGGTGTGTCTGACCTCAGTCATGGTGTTCTCATTCACTTCCTATGCAAGTGAGAGTTGGAAATCGAAGAAGACAAAAGAAGCATCGTCATTTGGATTATGGTGCTGACAAAGAACATTGAGAGTATGATGGATGAGCAAAAGAACAAGCAAATCTGTCTTGGAAGAAGCATTGCCTTAGAAGCCAGGATAGCTAGATTTCATCTCACATACTTTGGACCTCTTGCTATAAGAAACCAACCCCTGGAGGACATCATGGTTGGTAAGCTAGGAGGCCAGCAGAAAAAGAGGAAGGTCCTGGAGAAGATGGATTGACATAGAAGCTGCAACCCTTGGCTCAAGCGTAAGCACAATTGTGAGGATGCTTCAGGGTGGGACCATGTTTCCTTCTGCTGTACAGAAGGTTGCTATAAGCCAGGTTGCCTCGATGACCCCTAAGAATCACACGCAGGGAGACTTAGGCATATGTACTCTAGGAAACTTTACACAGCCATTAAAATGATGAAGCCATTGAACTCTTGGAGGAGACTTTAGAAAATATGGAAAATACGTTAAATAAAATTAGGAACTCACCCCCTGCTGTTGAGCTCATGCTGACTCCTAACCCGCAGTGGGTTTCTGAGATGGTGACTGTGGATCGGAGTAGAAAGCCAAGTCTTCCTCCCTTGGAGCTGCTGGTAATTTGGAACTGCTGTTCATGTGGATCACAGCTCCATAGGTAACCACTACACCACCATGGGTCTACTTCCTTTGGTAGGAGAACTATTGAGTTCAAGAAGGGGAGGTTGTTTTCTCTCTCTCTGTCTCTACCTCCTCCTACCTCATTTTATTTAAATAGCACTTAACAAGGAATAGAACTGCTGGGGGGGGGGCTATTTCCCACATTTTCTATTCCTTCCTTCCCTCCTCCCCTCTCCTTGCTACCCCCTCTTTCTTCCTGTTTTCTTACCGTTTATTAATTTCCCAAGAGCAGCCCACCTTGTTCTTTATTAACCATGGCCATTGAGTTGATCTCAACTCCTATGAACCAGGGGACAGAGTAAAATGCTTCCCAAAGTTTCTGAGACTGTAAACCTTTATGGGAGATGAGAGCCTCACTTTTCTCCCACAGAGTGGCTGCTGGGTTCCACCCTCTGACCATATGATCCACAGACCAACATGTAACCAGAGTTCTTTTGCTCCTTGTTCAAAAACCACAAGAAAACAACAACAACAACAACAACAACAACAGAAAGTCACTGCCCTTGAGTTGATTTCCAGCTTTCAGTGACCCTTTTAGGACAGAGTAGAACTGCCCCTGTGGGTTTCTGAGAGTAAATTTTCATGAGAGTTAGAAGCATTGTCTTTCTCCTGAGTAGTACTTAGTGGCTTTGAACTACTGATCTTGCTGGTAGCTGCCCAACTCTTAACGATATTGATAAGTGGTAATTAATAGAAACTTATACTTCACTATTCATTGTCTAATTTTTTTGGCATCACAAGAAATCCAACAAAGTTTTTCGCTGATGCTTTAGTTCAGTTGTAATGCCTCAGCTTCACTTTTTAAATACTGTAGATTTGGCAGAATTATAGATTTTAAAGAAAGAGGGGATGGAGTTAAACTGTAGTTTTGGATGTTTCTTTTTAAAAATGAAAAACACTTGGGTTTCATGGACTTTGTTTTATCTTAGTTTTGATTTCTTTATAAATAATGTATGTGTCTATTTCTCATGAATTGTGAATGAAATATTTAGCTAATTGTCTCTATGAGTCAACTTAGATTGTAAACTCTCAAATGGACTTCATATTATAAAAGCAAGACATAACTATGACCAGAAATCACGATTGTCAACTAGTAACAAAAGACTCTTTTTAACTTGATTAAATTTAATTAACATTTTAGTATCAGTGACACCATAAAATACCTCCCCACGGCTGATAAACTGAAATTGTCTTAGCCATGCTCATTATGCTGAAGATTCTCTTAGGGCTCAAATATTTCCAGAAAGAAGATGGCACCACCCCAACTAAGATGATCATGATCAGAAAAACAGAAAATAACAAATGGAAAAGTTATAGCGTACTTGGAAGCCTCATCCACTGGCGGTCAGATTATAAAATTATATCGTAATATCTGTTAGAAAATTCCTCATGCTGTTGAAACTACAATGACCATAGTGTGGTTACATGCTCTCTCTATTCTTCAGTCGGTTCACTCCTAGAAACACCAGGAAGAGCACACTCCGTCCTGTGTCATCCTCACGCTGTTTCTACGTTTCAGTCTATTGTTCCGGCTACTGTGCCCATCCATCTGTGGAGGACCTTCCTTGTTCTCCAATCCACTACAAAAGTGATGCCCTTCTCCAGAAACCGATTCTTCCCGAAAGCGTGTTCAAAGTAAGTGGAACAAAATATCACTTCTGAGGAACATTTTAGAGGTTCTGCTACATCAGATCTGTTTGTTCTTCTGGCAGTCTATGGTATATTTGATAAATATACCCTAATTACCATATGACCTGGCCTTTTTGCTCCTACATCTATAGCCAGATTAATTAGATGCCGAGACTCAAACAGTTTCTTGTGCAGTATTCAGTGCAGCGGTATTCATAAAAGGTAGAAATAAGTCAACTGTCCATAAACAAAATGTGATCTGTACACATAATGAGATATTATTCAGACAAGAACAGAAATGGAGCACTGATACATTTCACAGTAGGGACTGACCTTAAAAGCATCATGATGAGTAAGATGTATCATAGACAAAAAATATATAACGGTACTTCTAGGAAATATTTTGAAAAGGCAGAGGTAAAGACATCAGCCTTTTAGTGCTATCCAGAATGGTGGTGGTGGGGAATGGGGCCTTCTACTCCCATAAAAAGTTATAGTCTTAGAAACCCTCAGCGGCCACTCTATCCTGATGGACAGGGTCTCTATGAGTCAGAAAGAACTCGATGACATGGAGTGAGGCACGGTGTGAAGAAAAAGTGGAGAGATATTACTTGTGTTATACTATGCTTCTGAAAGGATGATGAAGAAATTTGGAAACTTAATGGTGATGGTTGCATAAATTGCTAATGTGAATAGTGTGGAATGGCAAATATTTTGCTTTATTCACTTTACCACACACACACACACACACACACACACACAATTTATCCAAAGAAACGGGTGTATTCCTTGTATTGAACAGCGCCCAGGCTTCACTTAACCAAGGACAAACTCCACGTGGAATTGGCGCGGTGCTAAAATGGAAAATGACCATCTCCGATCACAAGAAAGAGGCAAAAATACATAACTGCCAAACCATGGAGAATCAAGCTGATTCATAAGCTTAGCCATCACAGTCAGCATCACTCTCGCCTTCCAACACAGCATTCACACACTCTCATGCTCAAAATAGTTACCTCACAGGCTGCTTACTCTCCCTGGAAATACAGAATATCAGGTAGTGACATAGTCACTGAATGAGGAGAAAGTGCATAATTCTTTTGTGACCCATTTTAGGGGAGTATACAACTGGGCCAGGTTTGGGCATATCCTCATCGATAATTGCTGGATTTTTATTGAGGGTCCACTAATGATTGACAATAGTGTAGTATTTACATAAAAAATGAACCCTTGGCTAAAGTTCATGGGCACACAAATATAAAAGTGATGGTTATTCATTGTGCATATCAAACATAGAATAAGAAATGTCCCATTAAACTTGCACTTGTTATAAACCCGTCTTCTGGAACTCCCTATTAAAGCCAATTTATTTAACTTTGCATGTTGTTTGCCTTTAGTTTGAACATTGGTGGGCCCATCAAAAAATGTTTGAGACAGACGGTAACCCCAGTTGCTTCTCTGTTGGTTTGTTTGCATGTTGGCATTTTTTTCCCTCATAGTTACTCTGCGATTTAACAGTAGGTGGCTAATGGAAATGTTATTTGCGGCAGTGGCAGACTAAATCAGTGTGGAAGAGAGAGGGTGGAGAGAGAGAGATGGGAAAAAAGGAAGAAATGTGTTTACACTTGAAGATGTCACATGAAACAGCTGGAGTCCCGGCCCTGGATACCGGAACTGGCATGTTCTTCAGAGAATCCACCTCCATTATTACACTCTCCTTCACACTTAGAGATCTATTAATTTACAATTAGTTGTATTGATTTTCCAGTAGATTTGTAATTTCTGTAATAATTTACAGAGTACTGGCAAAATTAACTATGCCCCTTGGAAAGATAAGCATTACTGAAAAAATACATCCCAGCACGAGTTATTGAACACATCATTGAGCGTTGGGATTTTTAGCTTTAAATTCTGCATTAATTACAGCAGAACAGACTGGGGAATTTCATGTTACTAACCAAGAAATAAATACCCCTTTTCATGCTAGTCCCAGCTATGTGCCCACATGATTTATTTATTTTATTTTATTATTTTGGAGGGGGCATCACTGCCGTCTGGTGGTCATGGGAGCTACCCAGCACTGCCCCTGAGAGCCACCACTGGATTTGAACCGCCAAGCCTGTGGGCCGCTGTCCCACACTCAACCACTTACGCCACCAGTATTCAGGCCCCACATGATTTAAAAAAGAAATCTTATCTGAAGACAGGGAGGGTTGTTTTTGTGGGTTGTTGTTTTCCTCTTTCTCTTTAAAAGAGGGGATGGGTGGATTCTTCTTAAGCATGCAACTAGGAGGTGAAAATTTTCTTAACAATCCCTAAACCCTAAATTGTATTGATTCCCCACCTTAAAAAAAAGTAACAGTCCAGGAAAAAATGCACACAAATGCTCTACTATCTTTAAATTATTTCATTGCCCTTAAACGCTCCAGCAGTCCCCGGATACTACTCCTGGCTGCTGTCAGACGTTGTCAGGTCAGTTCAGACTCACCTCCTAGCGACCCCACGGGCAAACCAAAACCAAACCAAACACATTGCCCTCTAGAACAGGGGAGAACTGCCCCTGTGGGTTGCCAAGGTGTAAATCTTTATGGGAATAGAAAGCCTCATCTCTCCCCTTCAAAGAGGTTGGTGGTTTTGAACTCATGACCTGGTAGTTAGCAGCCCAACCCATAACCACTACGCCACCCGGGTTCCCGGACGGCACGGAATACTGCCCCGTTGTGCAACATCCTCACTCACGGCTGCAGCTGTCTTTGAGCCCACTGTGGTGCCAGTCCATCTTGTGGAGGGGCTTCCTCTCTGTCTCTGACCCTTTACTTTCCCAAGTCAGAGGTGCTTCGGCAGGTCTCTCCCCAAACCAAATCCACGGCCACTGAGTCGATTTCAATTCATGGCAACACTGGAGGACAGAGTCAAATGGGCCTGGGGCGTGTCCACAGGGGTCATCTTTACAGAAGCAGGCTGCCTCTTTTTTTCCCAAAGACCAACCAGGGGTCTCCAACTGCAGACCGTCTGGTTAACAGGCAAGCATTTATCCACTGCACGACCAGGGCCCCCTAGCTTGAGGATGCCCTTGGAAATAGCAGTGTGGTGAGGAAGGCAGCATTGGCAGTGTCCGAGGCATAGGGGCAGAGGTATGCCTAGGCCCAAGGTACCTACCTAGGTCAGGCACACAAATTATTCTGGAGAAGGGAGCACCATGAAAGTGGTTCTGTTCCTACAGGAAAGACAGCGGAGTTTTATGATACTTCTAGGATCAGAAGCAAGTATGTTTGTAAATGTATGTTTCAGGCCCATTGTCATTTCAGGATAATTTCTGTTATTGTCCTCATTTATGCTTTCACTTGGCATTGCTTTCCCACAATGCGATATTATTTAGAATTTCTTCTCAGAAGAGTAAATGGCTATGTTGTTAGTCTGCCTCTGAGTCGATTCTAAGCCAGGCACCCTGCTGTGTGCAGAGGAAACCTATCCCACAGGGTTTGCAAGGCTGAGATCGTGCAGAAGTCAATGCCAGATTTACCATCCAACACGCCTCTGGGTGGGTTCAAACTCCCAACCTATGGAATAGTATTCAAAAGCTTAGTCATCAGTTCAACCCAGAACTCGTAATGACTACATCTTCAGAGTACTGCTACAGTACTGCTACATCTTCGGAGAGGAACAGCATGTCATCCCAGAAGCCCAGGGGCAAAGGACCTCGGGAGGTGACCCCTGATGTTGCGGGAAGTCAGTTGGGTGGTTGTCTTCCAATACTGAATCCTTTCTGTCCAGCACCACCATCCCCCAAAGCACTGCTATTGTCCCATTGGCTCCTGACCCTCAGCAAATCCATGCCCAATGGGAGGAAATTCTACTCTCATTTGAGCCATGATTGGCTGAGGATCAGGCTGTCGTGATCCATGAGGTTTTCACTGTCTGGCTGTTGTGAAAGGTGACTTACAAGTCTTTTTGCTTAGTTAGTCTGAAGCTGGATGCCTTGCTGAAGCCCATGGGACATCACGACAGCTCACAAGCTTCTGCTGAAGGCGGGTGGTGACTACGCACTCGGCATGTTGACTGGAAAGGGAAAAGTCAACTCTGTCACAGAGAAGGTGAGGATTCCACCACCGAAGCACTTCTGTCCTCACCCACTGCACAGAGGGCAGGATAGACTGAGCTTCTGTTGGTTGCCAGAATACAGAAACCCTCTGAGGGGTTCCTGGGCGACATCAGCTTATCACGGACTTAGACCACACAGCTGGTGTCCCGATAGGGAAGCACTCCGAGGACTCTCCTTTTTTCCTGCTCCTCGTGCTTCTGCTTTTGACCTGATCTTGCCTCTTCACATTTCAGTATTCCTTTCTTTTAAGAAAGTGTTCTCTGGTATAGTAAATGAAGTGCTCTCTGGTCAAGTGAATTCATCAAGAGTGGAGGGTGAGAAGTTACTCATAGTACTGTTCATTACTGGCCATCTTGTCTCTACTTCTCAATGCTAAATCTAAGGAGGGCAAGGGCTGTTTATCAGTCTGGGCAAGAATTCCCTCAGTAATGATGCTGTGAATGAAGGAAGGAATAACGGAAAAGTGGGCATGTTGAAAGGCTTAGCTGGAAGCAACTCATGTTTGAAAATTCTGAGGATGTTTCACTCTTTCTTCTATTTTCAAAAAAAAAGTGCAACAGAGATAATAACACAACGGAGAGCACGCATATGGGAAATGAAAGCTGTATTTTATTCTTGGGCAATTTTGTTCTATTTTGTGTTGTTATTTAACATGTGACGGACCACCTATAGTGTGCTTATATTGTTCCCATGAAAAATTCTATTCAAAGACTTGGAATGAATACAACTGCATGTCCAGGAATATTCTCCTTCCAGAGGCCATGGACCTAACTAAAAACACTCCTGAATCAAGTTCTCTTTGCCTGTTTCCCTCACTGTTGTCAATATCCACTCTTTTCAATGTACATCTGAAGTAAAAGCATTTGAGGTTGAATAGACAGATCTACCATGCAAAATAATATGCCTGAGGTGAGGCTTAAGTCCAGTTAAATGTGGAAAAAGAAATAAAATCACAAGCATTTGTTGTCTTGTGCTGTCAATTATGAATCACAATGAACCCATGTGTTACAGAGGAGAACTTCCCATTGGTTTTGGCTGTTCAGGGCTGTGATCATGAAGAAAGCAGATTCTCTGGTCTTTCTGACAGAGAGACCACTGTGTGGGTTCGAACTGCCAACTGGGCACAAACAGCCTAGATGATGGGTATCTGGGTTCTGGGTGTGCTTGAGGTGCTCAGCAGATGTGTGACCTCTCTAGTTCTCCAAAGAAGATGGATAAAACAATGTGCTAACTTCCCTCTGCTTATGAACTTTTATGATTATTTTTAATTTCTTGAAAGGTATTTACAAAGATGAGGAATAGTAGAAAACTAAACATAGGAATCAATTATCTATAGAAAGTTAAGGTCAAACCCAATTTCACAAATGGGAATTGGCACTCCACTAACAATCAGTCAAACCAATCAACGATGCCCAGACTTTTCCAGAGGAAAATTGTTGGTTGCCCCTCAAAGAGCTAAAAGCATATACCTAATGTAAAGGATCAGCAAAACATGAATATTCTGAACAGTAGTGCCAATGAATATTTGGTTATAAATCTCAGCTCTCCTCCTTCACCATAAATCAATAGGCTATGTGGACGTTTACATTTTTTAAGGCATCTGTTTCCACTAGGTTTAGGTAAATTTAATCACTGGGGTATGTTTGGAGATTTCAGATTTGAAAAAGAAAAGAATTGTGGTCAAGGGTATATGACTCTCATTCTAGAAGAACAAGGGGAGCTTTATTTTAGCAAAGATCCCCGCTGATGAATATGGTTCCTGACACAACATGTGAGGCAGAGCTTCAGGATTTTCGGTGGTGCAGAGAAATGGCCCCAACAACACCCACCAGCAATCAGTGGCTTCTTAAATGGACTGCCTTCTTGACGTCTTCTTCTCCATCAAAGGGACAGCATCATCTTAGATGGGCAGCGAACACTATTGTGCTGCAGGATAGTCGTGTACCTGAGCCAGGTCATGCCACCCCTGATCTCAACTATCTTCCTTGTTTCCTCTCCTGAGGTTTTAAACCATTCTTCCCTCTTGGTGCTTTCAGAATACTTTGAAAATGAGTACATTGATTAATGAAATTGTGAAGAAAGAGATGAGGTGGGCACATGGAAATGTGACTAGTAAAAGTGGCTATTTCTGTAGCATCCACTATGTCAGGCCAAGGCAGTTAGGAGGGGACATCAAAAAGTTCATGGAAAAATAGAACTGAAAGACCATGGATTTTTTTCATACACTGTCTTATTTTCAAAAGGAGAATGAATTGAAGAGTGGGGAAGTTAAATAAGCAGTTCTGTGGTGGGACAGTATTCAAATTTAAGAAGTAATTTTTTTCTTTGTTTTTTGTTTTGTTTTCTTTTTTTTGTTTGTTTGTTTTGTTTTTTGGGCATCACTGCTCTCTGGTGGTGGGAGAGAAGTCATATTTTTTTAAGCCCATCTTTAACTTTTCTGTTTTCAGTCAGTTCACATCTACAGAAGCATTGTAAGAACCGAGATCAATGAGGTGCCATTGAGCCCAACAGTTGGGAATTAAAGCATGAACAAGCCTGATTGAGGCCAGCTCTGCTTGACCCCATCAGGACTAGGTGCTTACCTGATCAATCTGATTCTAAATAACAACAGCTGGTCATTATAGTCGGAAGGTGACTTGGTGAGACAATGGTGTCGTATTTGACTATTGACCAGAAGATCAGAAGTTCAAATCTATCCGTGGCTTTGCAGGTGACAGATGTGTCAGTTGGCTTTCACAAAGAGTAAAGCCTTGGGGCTGAGCCCCGGTGGCCTAGTGGTTGAGTGTGGGACTGCGGTCCATGGGGTTGGCGGTTCAAATCCAGCAGTAGCCCTCCAGGAGCAAGGCTGGGTAGCTCCCACGACCACCAGAGGGCAGTGATTTCCCCCCACCCCCCAACTCAAGAAGAGAATAATCTTGGAAAACCCATGGAGCAGTTCTCCTGATTCCTACAGGATCCCTAAGAATTGGAATTGATCCAATGACATGGGAGCTAGTTTTTATTCTATAGGTTACAAAATTTGGAGTGGCTTGTTACTATGCAGTAGATAACTGCTACAACCACCAATTAGGGTCATGGCAGTCTATTTAGCATGAGTCTGTCTATACTTCCTCTCAAAACCCAAACTCACAGCCATTGAGTTGCTTCCAACTCTCAGGGACCCTTGAGAACAGAGTCTAAATGCCCCCTGTGACTTTCTGATAGTGTAACTCTTTCTGGGAGAAGAAAGCATTATTATTCCCACACAAAGACTAGTGGTTTCAAAGTGCTGACCTTGTGTAAAAGGGTGTTCCTACTTAAAGGGAAAGTTTTCTAAGAAAGCTACTGTCAGGCTAGACTATGGAAGGACCTGACCCGAGATTGATGAGATGTTTTGCAGAGTTCAGAGCTTAAGGAGTAGCAGGGTCCCAAATCTGGGTCCCACTTTTGGCTTTGTATCAAACAGCTGCATGAAATGAGAGAATTCCTGAACTGCAACTGGTTGCAGGTGTCTTCAGTCTAAATCCACTCAGACTTTCCAACTTCTTGTGTTGAGTCAAAGTTTTTGAAATGTTGGTGAATCGACCAGAGAATTTTGACATTTAAAAAACAATGGTCTCACTCACTGCCATGGAGTCTTGCCAACTCATAGCCATCTGCTTGTGGATTTTTCAAGGCTGTACCTGTTTACAGGAATAGAAAGCTCAGGTAGTCCAGGAAATGTTCTCCAAGTAAAAAAATCAAGTCTACTGAACAGTGGTGTTACTGCCACAATCCCCACAGGCATCCAGATAAAGGCCAGCAGGTCCTTCCTATTCCATCTGTCCAGAGTCTAGTGAAACATTGTACAATTTTAGCCCTTCATAAGCATCTCTGTTCAGTTACATGGAAGCCTTTAAAAATACGGTTTGCCCAAGGGCAGCAGGCTAAGTCAAGGATGGATAGCATTCACCTAAATCCATGGAGCGCATGTCATGTTTGACAGAACACTTCATTCCAGGGAAAACATCACAACAAGATTTACTTTGCTTTTGAAAATGTGACTAGCATGCCCAATTAATACTGTCTCTCAAAGAGTCAGAGAAAAAAAACCATCATCAAAAAAAAGAAAGAAACCAGTGCTTATTTATATTCACTTGTGTGTTGAGCATCTTGGTAATTGGAAGTCTGATTGAAAAATAGATTTTTAAAGCTGATGACTATTTTAACCAAGAAAACACAACCTGATGCTGACTTAAAAGGAGCTGGTTGTATTTGAGGGGAGAAAAATTCCTCCGCTGAAACCTCTTTTTTCTGTTATTTCATATAGAGCATGAAATATCATTTTATAGAGGAGTATCATTTTATAGAGGTTTCTTGGGGAGAGAGATGAGCCTTTCTACTTCCAGGCAGCATTACCATCTGGGAACCTCCAGGGGGCAGTTCAACCCTGTCCTCTAGGGGCGTGGTGAGTCAGCTTGGACACCAGGGCAGTAAGTTTCTGAGAGGGGGTTATTATCCAAAGGCCACCGGCATTGCACACGCTCGTCCTTGTGTCTGTGCCTTAGTCTGAAAGACTCAGAAGGACTGACTCTGAGCAGCACACTGAGCAGGGCAGAACCAGGATGGGGAATTGAGGCCACACCAAAGGGACCCCAGTGGCCTTCATGCTCACCCACTAACTGACAGGTTGTCAGGATGAACCTACCTAGTAGGTCCGTGGGCCGCTGAGCTCAATATTTGCTCCCGTAAAGTTGGCAGCCTAGACAAGCCAGCGGCAGGCAGTCCTTCTCTATCCCATGAGTTGAAAAATGACAGGACACTTAATAACGACAACAGAAGCAAAGGAAGAGGAGTCTTTCAGGGGGCACTGAAGGATTCTTCCCATACCTTCTATCAGGAGCCAGGGTCCACCCGTAGGGACGTTTTCTACTGGGTAACAGCCGTTGATGTGGCAGGATTTCTTAAAACTAAAATGGGCAGCTTGTGTGACAAAGTTATTTTCAAAACTTGGGGTGGGCAGCAGGTATAGGACCATTGCTTTTTTTGATGGTTCTTGGATGTCATTTTTGAGTCGGTTCCCACTCATGAAAGTCCAAGTCTACAGAGTGTAATTTCTCCATTGGGTTTTCAAAGCTCCATCTTTTCGGAAAACAATCAGGGTTTGACCTGTAACCTTTAGGTTCACTGTCCAGGACTGATCCACTGGTGTCACCCAATGACAACTCACTGCCAACTCTTATTGTTCATTCTCCAATAAAGCAAATATCAAATGAACAAACAGAAAATCTCACTGCCTGGGGGTTGACTCAGAGCAGCACGACAGAACAGGGTGGAAGTGCCCTTCAGGTTTCTCAGACTCAGCACTGTATTATTCAAGCTAATGGAACCTGTTTTCCCATATGCAAAGTGCAGTAACAGTATTTCCAGCTCCTTGATCTCACAGGTCTGCACAGGAACCAGGTAAGTCACCATCCAAGGGCTAAAGCAGTGTTTCTCAACCTTCTTAATGCCAAGACACTTTCATACAGTTCCTCGTGTTGGGGTGACCCCCCCCCCCCATCATAACATTATTTTCGTTGTTACTTTATAACTGCAATTCTACTGTTAAGAATTGGGCATCCCCTGTGAAAGGGTCATTTGATCCCCCCAAAGGAGTTATGACCCACAGGTTGAGAACCACTGGGCTAAACTATCACATAATTGTAATGGTCCTCCATGATCATTAACACCATCAATGTGAATTTGGTGCAGATTCTTCTAGAAGTTGGTTTATAGCTGCAGCCTCCATGGCTCAGACAGACATATCTAAGGAGTGACAGGTGCCTGCCCCGTGCACCCGTTTCAAGACCCAGCTTAGATCAAGGCCTCCTGTAGCTCCATCCTCTTCTGGGATGGAGATGACCCCTGAAAGCTTTCAGGGTCACTGCGAACATGCTTTGCAGGTGCAGCAGAGAAGCGTCTGTCATCTGCAGCATGAGGCTTTGGGTCACATCAACGATGTCTGGGCCCCTTTTGGAGGCTTCCTGTCAAGGGCCCATTTCTGACAAATTCCCCCTCTTTTCTTTTTCCAGTCTGTTTCTTCTCATCTCTCTCAAGATATGTGCACGTATACAAATCTATATGCAACAAATAACTGGCTTCCCCACCCCGCACCCCTGCTTTCCAGGCATGAAATAGTAAATGAGTCACAGAGATCCAGGGCTGGACAGATGAATGAAATGGGGGTGTAACAAAGCCATGCAGGGACACCTTCTCAAGATCATGGCATGAGTCTACCCATGCAGCAAGGCTGTCAAAGCATACCAGGTATTTCCTCTGTCATAAAATCTGCATTCACAGCCAGCATTGATGGAGCAGGATATCCACAGTCCCTGAAAACACACAACCACACGCACACACACACACACACACACACACACACTTCTACTCCATCATGGCTGGAGTCTGGTCTCCGCCAGCATCAAGTGGGACACAGAACCCACCCTAGAAATAAAGGTATTGTGGGAAACTTTGAAACAGCTGCTAAAAAGTGGTTTCATAATCGAGTCAAACTCAGCTGTCACCCGCTGCTCTGTTTTGCACTGCAAATGCAGGAATAGGGAAACATTTTAAGCAGCTTAGGGGCAGAAATAATGGAAAACTAGTGATTTGGGTAATTTACATATTTATAGCAGCTATGGAGATTTTCATCGGGAAACAATGAAGAAAACAGAGTTGTCAATGATCAAATGCTGCCTGCCATGAAGAGCTAAACCCAGTAATTTACAGCGAAGCTCAGTTACACCTTTGAAATTACTGCCAAAAAGGTGGGGGGAGATGAAACACCCCAAACAGTGCAGTTTTGGGACCCAGGTGATCGCTTTACAGCCCTCATAGTGGACTGTCCCTGAACATGTGTAGATCATAGAGCTAAAAGAGGGGCCACTCCAGAGAAGAACAGCTCAACAGGAAGATGGTGTGTGCCAATGGAGGAGAGAGTTTTGTGTGTTGCTCTCCTGGGAACGGCTGTACACACCTACACACACACACACACACACACACACACACACCATTAATAGGAACAAAGGTGTTCAATCAAAGAAGTGACTCTCTAATCGTACAATCTAGAGTATCACAGGCTGTAGCCAGATATGTACTCAGCTTGTCTCAGCCTTATAGGTCTCAAGCCAAGGTCCCCAGTACATCTCGGATTGGTCAGAGTTCTTCTGCCATTTGTGGGGTCTCTCCTCCCCGATTACGTACTGAAAAGATGAGCTCCACTCCGCAATCACATTCCAACACCCCGTCTCTTTGGACCCTCAGAGAGAACAACAATGCCGATACGGTGGGCACGCAGGCTGGCCTAGTCCTCTGCCATCTTCCCATTCATTCTTATGGTTGAGCCCCGTGAAGAAGCCACCGTGCCAGTCCATCTTGTCAATGCTTTTCTTCTTTTCCTCTGCCCTACTGCTTCACCAAGCATGATGTCCTTCTCCAGAAATTGGTCTTATTCGATTTTCCTTATTCAATGGCCAACTTTCTTTTTTGTTTGTTGTAAACATTTTATTGGGAGCTCTTACAGATATTATAACAGCCTATAATTCAATTAGATTGAGTGTACAATTACTGCTACCATCATTTTCAAGATATTTTCCCTCTTGAACTCTGATATCAGTTCCTCTTTACCCCCTCCCTTCCCTACCCTGTTTCCCAGGAACACTTATTCTTATATTATAAATAATAATAAATATTTTTTTATATATCATGCCATCCATTGTATACATTCACCTACAATTCTGTTATTTGTTCCCCTCAACCAGGATTATACAGTCATCTTTGCAATTGGTGCCCACTCCTCCCCTTTGCCCTGTCTCTCTTTCCAAACCCCCAAGGCATTGTTGCTGCCATTACTATTTCTGACAGATATATCTATCTTGGATTTCATGCATCAGATGATCTTCATTATATAAATGAATATACACAGATCTAGCAAGATTAATGAGGTAAAATTGGGACCATAATAGTAAGGGGAGAAAACAGTAAAGAACTAGAGGATAATTATGTTTTTCATCAGTGCCGTACTGCACCCTGGATATATGTTCCCTCCCATCTGGTCCTTCTGTGAGGGGCTGTCCAATTGTCATATAGGTGGGTTTGGGGAATCTTCCCTTCATTTATGCTTCTTCACATTGATTTCATTGCTTATTTTACAACTTATGATACATAACTCCGTCAATACCTTGTGGTCAGGTCCAACTTTCATGTGCAATGTGAGGCAAGAGAAATGACTACAGCTTGGGTCAGGCACACTTTAATCCTCAAAACAACATCCTTGCTCTTCACAACACTAAAGCCATGTTCGGTAGCCGATTTCCCTAATGCCACGTGTCCGCCCTTTGATGTCTTGACTACTGTTTCCATGAGCACTGAGAGAGGAGCCAAGCAAAACAAAACTCTTGACAACTTCAACCTTTTCTCCAATCACAATGATGTGACCTACTGGTCCCGTTGTGAGGGCTTGGGCTCTACTGACATTGAGTTGCAATCCATACTGAAGGCTGCATTCCTTGATTTTCATCAGCAAGTGATTCAAGTTCCTCTCATTTCCAGTGAGCGAGGCTGTGTGCTGTTTGTCTCAGGTTGTTAATAAGCATTCCTTTGATCTGTATGGTGCATTCTTCTTTATGTACTCCAGCATCTTGAATGATTTGCTCAAAATAGAAGTAAATGTCAGAAGTAAATATTCATTTCCTGACGGAGTGACCAATCAAACTGTGATAATGTTTCCCACTGTGTGCCAAAGAGTGTGGAGAATGACATCATCCAGATTGGGGAAGAGGGGAACAGGGGAGTGAGATAAAGGTGGGTGAAGAAATTCTGAGCACAGCAAACCAGGGTGGGAGGGAGGGGGAGTGAAGGTGAACTCACCCTAGAGACCCTGTCGGTGGTGCACCTCCACTTCACTGCTCCCACAGCAACAGTGGGCAGAGGTTTGTGTGCAGAACTCACCAGGCAGAGGAAACAGGTGGAGCATTCAATTCCCAAGTCCTGATCCCCATTTCCTGCTAGCTCACATTAGTTAGATCCATGTTCTCATCTGTTCAACTTTCTATCTGGTTTGAGGCATGGCTGACGCCTGTACCCTCAGAAAGGATGATCAGTCGTCCTCATAAGAGGCCAGGCTCACTGTGAAGGGTGAAAAACATTTCTGGAGATCCAAGTAGACTTCTCCAAATCTCTCTGAATCAGAACTTAGCCACCCAGTGGCTCAGGTGGTTAATGATGCAACCATAGGCTGCAAGGTTGGTACATGGAAGACAGGCCCGGTGACTTGCTTCCCAAAGATGACGGCTTTGGAAACCTGATGGGGCTACTCAGCACTGTACACATAAGTCCACCAGGAATAGAAATCCACTGGGCAGGAAGTTACAACAAGCTGACCATTGTTAAAAACATCTAGATGCTTTTCAAGGCAAATCTCAAACAGCTTCCCATGAAGCAGGCATAGGGAACCTTTTTTTCCCCTTCCCTTTTCTACCAAGTGCTGTTAGGATTTCTGTATCATCTGCAGACCCTGTCAGTTAATCACTTAATTAATTCACAACTAATCATCATGGCTGGAAGGATTTCTCTTTGGGGAGGCATGTGATGTTAGCTGGTATTGATGATTTTGAGGACCATCTAGAGTCTGTGGGCTAGATCGTCCCCCTCCCTGTCCTAGAAGTTCCGCCACAAGTTGATTTCAATAGCTACAAGGTGGACAGAGGTATAGGGTCCCACTGAAGATCCTCAATGTGAAACCTGCCTGGTTTCCAAAGGCGAGATGAATCCTGGTGAACTGGCTTCCTCCCGATGACTGCGAGATTCTGCACCATGCCGGTCAACTGAGGGCAGACCTAGTGGGAGACCCTAGCTTCATCCCCAGATTGTTGTGAAGTCAGTGTTGAGCGCATATGTAAAAGGAAGATGAATCAGACCCAGCTACAACCTCAAAATGTCGAATTTGGGCAGAGAGAGAGAGAGAGAGAGAGAGAGAGCGAGTTCTGGTGCTATGACAAGCAGATAACTTGGGAAGGAAAAAAAAAACCCTATTAATGGGACAAAGCCACTTAAACTCTCAAGCTATAGTTGTCAGCCTAAAGTACTAAGCTTTTTTACAATCATTTCAGCTGAACTTAAGGCTCTTTTCCTAGGGAAAAGCCACAAGAAATCTGTTACATCAATTTTAGAGGAAAATCTTAAACTGCTGTTATTCAAAGTAAGATTTCTCTGAAAGTCTGCACTGCATGGTACTATACTGAGTCCGAAGGCAGTTTAATGAGATCCTTAGGTGGCATAAAAAATATCTGCTTGATAACTAAAGATGGGTGGTTGGAGCCCATTTAGGGGGTCAGCAGTTTAAAACTACCAGCCACACGTTGGGAACCAGATAGAACTTTCTATTCCCATAAAGAGTTACAGTTTTAGATATTCAGAAGGGCAGTTGTGCCCTGTCCAACAGGGTCATTCTGAGTTGATGGCAATCAGTTTTGCCTTTGAGTGATGCTATGAAAAAAAGGAAAGGCCTGGCATTTGTTTCTGTTAAGTACAGAGACCAGGAAGCCCCCTGGACATGTTCTATTCTGTAAACATGGCATCGTTGTGATGACAGGAAACAAACATGATGGTAGCAGGTGGCTATTGTTTTAGGGCAGTTTGGAAATCTTACCCAAGGACAAAGGTCTTTTTCCCCTCTTGGATGAAGGCCCTGAATCTTGATAGACTACCCAGAATGACTTATAAATTATTATTCCAGTGTCTCTCCTAGCCCTGGTCCCTGCTGAATAAGCACCAACAGGGAAATGAGGTTCTTGAAGAATGATCTGTGCCTCCGGTACCACCAGTGGCAGTCAGTGAATGAATCTTTCTTGCTTTGGTTCTCCCCCAGAGCGAGGAGGAAGTCAGGCCGCAAAAGGCTCCATAGAATCTCGGAGCAACAGAAGAGCCTCCAGAGGCCACTGGGTCCAGGTCTCTATTTTACTACTGAGAATGGAAGGCTCGGAGGCAGAGGAGAGAGTAGAAACATCTTTCACCAGAGCCAGGAAAAATCCACTCTACATTGTCCTTGGGGGAGCTCTGTATCCTGCCTTCATGGCAACAATTAAAAGAAATTCAAAGTAACTCATTGTGCTGCTAGATGTCATTTGGGTTCTAACGCATAGCAACCTTATGAAACACAGGACAACATGCTTCTGGGTCCTGACCCCTGCTCATAATTATTCCCGTGTTGGAGCCCATTGATGCAGCCACTGTATCAGTCCTTCTCGTGCAGCATCTTCCTCTTGTGCCTTGGCCCTCTGCTGTACCAAACACGGGATCCTTCTCCTGGGACTGAAGATGACTTTAAAAAGGCAAAAATCGCTGAGCCCCAGTGGCGTAGTGCTTGTGCATGGGACTGCGACCCACTGGGATGGAGGTTCAATTCCAGCAGCGGTTCCACAGGAGCAAAGGCTGGGCCTTCTACTCCCACCACCAGACGGCAGTGATGCTCAAAAACCAAAACAAAAAAATTTAAAAAAAAAAAAGGGGGGGGGGAAAGCAGCAGGATGGGAAACCTGCACCCAGAATATCTCCTCTCTTCTTCCATACAACTGTCCCCCAACTCTCAGGCAACTTCGAAGAGGGTGTTGCTGTATGTGTTTGCCACCCCACTGAATCCTCAAAGAACCAAGATTTATCAACTGTCAGTAGTCACACTAAGTCAGATTTGTTTTTACAAAGTCCCCACAGCATTTCTGAGGTCTTGCAGGCTGCCACGTAATGAAATATTAGCTGAGTGAAGGCCAGCAGCGATCTTAAGTTGTTCCTTGCTGTTTGCTGTTTGCTGGAGTTGGCTCCGTGCATCTTGACCTTATGCAGAACGGCTTGCAGGACCTCACGGATGTCATCTTCCCACGTGTCGGTATGTTTGAGCCCATGGCCGTGGTGATTGTGTCAGTCCACCTCGGGTGCCTTTCTCTCAGTTTCAGTGACCCTTCACTTTCCCAACCATCATGTTCTTTTTCTAACACGTGAGACAAAGTCTCACGATCTTTCATTTTAAGGCGCATCTGGTTGTCTTTCTTTTGAGATGGATTTGTTCCTCCATCCAGCAGTCCTTAGTCTATTCAGTGTGGTTTGCCAACACCGTCGTTCACAGGCACGAATTTTTCTTCTGTCTTCCTTATTTTTCAGAATTCAGCTTTGAATACATAGGAAGCCGTAGCTTGGTAAATTGCTTATCTGATGCTAGGTGCTGTCAAATAAGCACCAACCCATAGTGACCCTATGTCAGAGGATCAGAGAACAAAATACTGCTCGGTCTGGTGTCGCAATTATTTTGATGTGTGAGCCTACCACTCTCGTCACTGTGTCAATGCACCTCAGCGAGGGTCTTCCTCTCTTTCATTGCCCTTCTATTTAAATAAGCAGGGTGATCCTTTCCAGGGCCTGGTCTCTCTGGATAACATATCCAAAGTATGTGAGATAAAGTCTTGTGATTCTCTCCTAAGGAACACTCTGGCTATACTGCTTCCAAGACAGATTTATTTGGTCTTCTGGCAGGCCATGGTGCTTTCAGTATTCTTTGCCAGTACCATAATTCAAATGCATCGATTCTTTTTCATCTTTCTTATTGACTGTCTAACATGCATATGAAGTGATTGAAAATATCAGGCACAGCATAGTCCTCAAAATGACATCTTTGCTTTTTAACACTTTAAAGAGGTCTTGGGCAGGGGATTTACCCAATGCCATATGTGCTTTGCTTTCTTGACTGCTAATTCCTTGAACATTGATTATAGATCTAAGAAAACGAAATCCTTCACAACTTCAATATTTTCTCTAGTTAGTGTATGTGTTGTCTATTGGTCTAAGTATGAGAGTTTGTTTTTTTCTGGCAACTTTCAATATGTATTACAGCTTAATGTAAAGGAAACAAACAAGCCTTTACAAAATTCACAGTCTAGTCAAAACAACTGAATTGGGTTTTGCAGAAGATCAGTAATAACTCGGTAAAGATCATAGTGTCATGAGAGACATGGCTAAGAGAAGATCTTGGTGAATGGTTGGGCCAACTAGAATCTATGAAAAAAGCATCTTGTGGGCAAATACGTTTTTAGAATTCATCTAAATATTGATGTTGGTTCCTCTTGTCAATTAACCTCCTAAACTATTTTATTCACATAAAAATTAAATCAATCCATACACCTAAGTTTCTTGCATGGTATCAATGGTTACAATGGTTAGCCACTAATGGGAAAGCTGGACCACGGTCAAGTCCACCTGAGAAACTTCGGAAGAAATGCCTGGTGATCTACTTTTGACAAACCAGCGTTTGAAACCCCCAGGGAGCATTGTTCTTCTCTGACACACAGAGTCACCATGAGGGACAATCAATTCAATGGCAACATACCATATAAACTTGAGCATAAGCCAAGTTTTTCAGCACATGCTTAATGCCATTTTTGTGATAAAATTAGAAGCCTCTGTTTATACTTGAATACAAATGGTATATTTTCTCTGAATTAGCAGTGATCCCTGCCTGATCACTTTTGCTAACACATAGTTTCTAAATGTGCTCCAATGAATATACATTACATATGAAATATGAGGGGGGAAAGATTTTAAAGTCAATGGATTTTTGTTTGTTTGTTTTTGGTGGGGGGGCATGGGAGCCCTCTGGTGGTCATGGGAGCTACCCAGCCTTGCTCCTGGAGAGCGGCTGCTGGATTTGAACTGCCAAGCCTGTGGTCTGCAGTACCGCACTCAACCACTACGCCATCAGGGCTCAGCCCCAAAGTTAATGGATTATTGCTGACTTGCGGGCTAATGAAGAAGATGTACACATGAGTAATGTGAAATAATGACAGAATTTTCATTGAAATCAAACTACTTGATAGGAGAAAGTGATGTCCCCAGCTTAGCTGGGAATCACAAGGAGGAAACCCTGGTGACGATTCCAGTTCCTAGTCTAACTTATGGGATTAATTCAATGACGGTGAGAAAAGGAAACCAGTCCAGGCAATTATCTGTGAGGTGAACCACTGACTTCTGTGGAAAACTCAGAGAATAAGGGTATTTTAGAAGGGTGCAGTCTGGTAACAAACCAATGTGTACTGCCTTCAACACAGTAGAATATCCCCCCTCCCTTTATTTCATATAAGAAATTATCCATCACATTTACGTAGTGCTAGTAGAACAAATGGGGCCAGAGTAGGTGGTTTTAAAGAACAGAAACTTCTTTCTTTACACCTCAGGGTACAGCTGTAGGGAAAGACCCCTCTCTTCTATTTCAGCTTCGAGCAGTTGCCAGCAGTCTTGACTTTGTGCAGCTTGTGATTGCACCTACCACATATGTTTGTTTTGTTTTGTTTTGGGCATCACTGCCTCTGGTGGTCGTGGGCGCTGCCCAATGCCATTCCTGAGAGCCGCTGCTGGATTTGAACCGCCAAGCCCACGGGCTGCAGTCCCGCACTCAACCACTTACACCACCAGGTCTCAGCCCCACATATATCTGTTTAAATGGCATAGACCTCTTGTCTGTGCCTCTGCATCTAGTCCGCTCGTTTAAGAAGACATCATTCAGAAATGATCAGGTTGAGGACCCACACTACTGCAGTTACATGGCAACAACAAGAAAGCGCATTGCCCTTGAGTGGATTCTGCCCCAGAGAAACCCCACGGGATAGAACCGAACTGTCCTTGTGGGTTTTCAAGACCTTACATTGTTATGGGAGCAAACATACACATGTAGCTGGTGGGTTCAAACGGCGGACCTGTGTTTATGTAGCCCACTGCACCACCAGACTCTTTCCAAACAGGCAGGAACTATTTAGTCCAGGGTGAATCAGCTCCAACGTGCTCTTTAGGGGTCCAAGCTGCATAATTGCTCTACCATTGAAGAGATGCGACCTTCAAGGTGACTGTGGGAGCTGCTAATCCACTCGCGGAAAGTGGGAAGAGCGAGGAGCGAGCACACGAGGGCATTGGTGGTCACGCAAGAGGTCGTGAAATGTAACTGAATGATTTTCCGACTACTGTGGAAGAATGCCACCACGTGCCTGGTAGTTTGTCACATTACGGTCGCTTGTGTGTCCCTGTGATGCTTGCTGAAAGCGAAGAGGACTTGAAGCATTTGCTGATGAAAATCAAGGATTTCAGCCTTGAGTATAGGCTATAAATCAACATAAAGAAAACGAAAGTCCTCACAACTGCACCGACAGGCAATATTGCGGTAAGTCAAGAAAAGATTGAAGTCAAGGATTTTGTCTTGTGGGGAGACACAATCAATGTTCACGGAAGCCGCGGGCAAGAGATGGAGCGATGCATTGCACTCAGTACAGTCGCTGCACACAGCCTCTTTAAAGCGGTCCTTAAGGCCAGGGCTTCACTTTGAGGACTAAGATGCACCTGAATCAAACCACCGTATTTTCAGCAGCTTCACATTGACACCGAAGAAGAAAGACCAACAAAGAATTGCTGCATTTGAAGTAGGGTGCTGGTGAATAATTTTGAAAGCACGATGGAAAAAATATAGCTAGAGAGCTCCTTAGAGGCAAAAATGGCAAGATTTACATACATATGTTACATACGTGGGATTTGTTCTAAGGAGAGCTCGGTCCCTAGAGATGTCTATCATTCTTGGTAAAGTGGAGGGGCAAGGAAGGAGAGGAAGGCCCTCAAGGAGATGGATGGACACAGAGGCTGCAACACTGGACGAAGGTGTCCACACAATTGCGAGGATAGGGCAGGACTGGGCAGTGGCTCATTTTCCTGTGCACTGGCTTTCTTTGGGTTGGAATTGCCTAGCTGGCACCTAAAAACAACAAACTGCCCAAAGAACAAACAAATCAGCCTCTAAAGTCGTACGGCCAGAATGCTTCTAAGAAGAATGGCTAGACGTCATCTTTGGACATGCTGTGCAGAGATATCAGTTCCTGAAGAAGGATGTCATGTTTGGTAAAGCAGAAGGACAACGAAAAAGAGGAAGAATCTCGATATTATGAATTGCCAGTGGCTCCAATGATGGACTTAAACACGAGAAGAATTGTGAGGGCGGCATAGCACTGGTTGGTGTTTCATTTTCCCCCCACATCCAGTCACACTATGAGTCAGAAATGACTCGAGGGCATCGAAAAACCAAGTGGAAGAAGGAGAGAGTGAATTTCTGCCGCAGGAAGGAGAAGTTATGGGAACAAAAGGTTTCCCCTGGGAGCACGGCGATAATGTGTTAGTTCAATGTACAGCAGCATTTCGTACAGTGTGCTCCCTAGACAGAGAACTCTGTGAACCCACTATTACAGCATAAGCTTAGATATCCATCCTGCACAGTAAGGAGCTCATGGTCTGGTGGTGCTGTGGGGCGGGGGGCTGGCCTGATGACTGCAAAGTCAGCCATTCAACCCCACTAGCAGCTTCTTGAGAGAAAGGTGAGGCTTCCTGCTCCAGTAAAGGTTTATAGTCTTAGAAATTCTAGACTGGGTTGCTATGAGCCAAAAAGGAGGCACTGGATTTTGAATATTAAAGAGCCTTGATGACACAATCGCTAAAGGCTCAAGCGCTAACTGTAAGGTCACTGGTTGAAATCCACCTATTGACTTAGTTGTAGCAAATTCTTTACAATCTGCTCTTGTTAAGAAGCCCTATAGGTAAGGTGACCAGATGTCCTGCTTTTTAACAATTTCAAAACATCCCACAGTGTTTTAAAATTAAAATAAATATATTACAATACTATTTTTGCATTCTGTGAAAATTTTTTGTTGCCCCCATATAGACCAAATTTTTAATCAAGAACCCCTTCCCCTCCTGCCCCAAGTCAATGGTGCCCCACTTAAAATCTGGCCACTTTACCTATAGGGCAGTTCTTTTCTGCCATATAAGATTGCAATGGGTCATTGATTGAGTCATAGCAACAATGAAAGCATTTGCTTGTTTACCTCCCAACCGTTAAGACCCCAGACTCTATATCTTTTTATAGCTGGGCACCATCAGCTTTCTTCACTACATTTGCGTATGCACCCATTCCAAGCATCTAGTTCATAAGCAACAAAACCCACATGGAAAAGAAAGGCACACCAGCCGGTCAGGTATAAGGCATCCAAGAACTAAAAATTATATTATTGTAAATGAGGGGGAGTACAGGTTGGGGACCCACATCCCATCTCTAGGTAATGGACTTCCCCTTACAGAGGGGTTTCAGGAGGAGTGAAAACAGTTAGAGTGCAGTATAGCAATGAGGAAGCATATAACTTTCCTCTAGTTCTTCAATGCTTCCTCCTCCCCAATATCATGACCCCAATTCTCCCTTATAGATCCAGCTAGACCAGAAGATGTACACTGGTACAGGTGAGAACTGGAAACACAGGGAATCCAGAACCGTTGATCCCTTCAGGAGCAATGGTGAGAGTGGAGATACCAGGAGGTTGGAGGGAAGGTGGAAAGGGGGAACCAATTGTAAGCATCTACATATAACCTTTTCCCTGGGGTACGGACAACTGGGAAGTGGGTGAAGGGAGACATCAGATAATGTAAGATATGACAAAGTGATAATAATTTATAAATTATCAAAGGTTTATGAGGGAGGAGGAGAGGGGAGGGAGGGGGAAAATGAGAAACTGATGCCAATGGCTTAAATAGTAAGCATGTTATGAAATGATAAGATAAAATGTTATGAAATGATAAGATAAAGTTCCATAAAAATGTTATGAAAATGATAAGGGCAATGGATGTACAAATGTGCTTGACACACAATGAACTTATGTATGAATTGTGATGAATTGTATGAGCCCCCAAATACAATGACTTTAAAAAAGAAACAACGCATTCAATGCAAAAAAATTGCCAAACACTTATTTGCACATTACGCTAATTAAGGTTTATTGGGCCAGGCTGACCAGTAAACACATGGTGGATTAACTAGAGGGTGGTGAGGTAAATGGTTTGGTGAGCTGTGCCTTTCTCGCTCTCAGGTCTCTTGCTTTCTGATGGTCAGATCAGGGTGCAGCTGCTTTAGCCTGCTTCCGCTGCCAAGGCTCACTTCCTGCGCGACATTCCGGAGGAGAAGCCACATGGACCTACCCTGATGCAGTCCTGGGTGCTGGAGCAGCCTTGTGGAGACCCCCGTCAGCGCTGAGATCCTCACCTGCTCACTGACTCAGTGTCATTGCGTGCGTTTTGTGAGACTGAAGAAGACTCGGTAGATTGGTGTTGGATATACGGGTTAATGTTGGACTTTCTGGGCTTGGGGAGCACTGGGTTGGGATGCTTTCTTAATGTGCACTTACCTTTTATATAAAATTCTCTCTTAAAAAAAACACACTCTCTTATATACATATGAGTTTCTGTGGATTCGTTTCTCTGGTTTGCTCAGACTAATACGCATGTTAAAAGATTTTAAAATTTTCATTAAAAGTAAACCTAAGATTTATAGAAATAGCTGCTTCTGTTTCCTGATACTCCCATACACAATTGACTGCACAATAGATTTCTTTTATGGGTGAGCCGGCCATCCTGAAAATGTTTTGTTGCTTAAAACATGCTTATCTGTGCATCACTTCTGAGTTGGTGCCAAATAAGGTACAGATTGGACAGGAGCATGGCCTTTGTCCCTAGTGCCACAGATGGCTTAGATGAGTAAGAAAGGGGCCAGAATAACTTTACCTTTGTTCTATTATTGTCATAAAAGAATAACCTTGAAGCGATCAAACCGATCAACTTTTTAATGCCTTCTTTCCCCTTGCATAAAATGAGGGCCAAGATATTGACCTGGCTTGTAATGCATTTTACAAAACCAACATAAAGGTTGCCACGAATGCTATTAATCAAATTAGAAATTAAATGGTGAATCAGTAATTAGCCATGGAACAGTGACTCTCTATTATTTTATGCTCAAGAATGTGCTTCCCCTCCTAAAGACCTGACTCCAGGAGGAAGGAATTAACACGACTCCCTATCCGTTGAGAGTAGATGGAAAATAAGGCCTTAAAAGGTCAGTTTTGACAAATGAGTCCTTGTGAGGTTTATAAAAACTGATGTTTCGCCATGTAGGCCAAGATATTTATTATCTATTATAAAGTAGGACTGAGCCCTGATGGCATAATGGGTTATGCCTTGGGCTGCTAACTGTAAGGTCAGCAGTTCAAAACCAGTAGCCAGCTCCAAGGGAGAAAGAGGAGGCTTCCTACTTCCTTAAAGAGTTAACAGTCTGAAAAACCCACAGAGACAGTTTTACCCTGCCTGAAAGGGTCACGATGAGTCAGAATTGATTTGGTGGCAATGATTTTGGTTTGGCCGTATAAACTAGGTTTATAGGCACTCTAGAAATGAATTTTACACTGAGTCTGGCTCCTCACAACATATAGGGGCCCACATAAGTGTTCTATCAAGCAGGATATGATAGGAAAGTTGCAGAAACTAACATCTAAGGGACTACTGAGAGAATCAGGTACAGTTTCCGGCAGAAGATAAGTTTAAGCCATGCAGGGAAGAATGGTTAGAAAGCTAATGGATGAATGATGGATGGTGAATACATCAGATCAGAGGTCCTGTTGCATAATTTATATCATAGGAAGAGAAAAAGGAAGTCCTTCATTAGCACCATTCAGAGGTTAGAGCTCTGAGGAAGCTATCTGGTGTACGGTTTCCCATAGTATTTACAGATCATTTGCTTGGTGATGGGACAATGTGGATTATGAGAAATACAGGCTTCCATGGTCAAAAAGATTGTTTTACATACTCTTAAGCTTATTTCACTCCCAGGTGCTGTTCAAAGCAGCATAAGGGGCTCTGGTGACATAGGGGATTATGTGTTGAAGTGCAATCCAAAAATGTCAGTGGTCTAAACCGACCAAAAGATGAGGCATGTTATTTCCATTTACACCTTCAGAATCTCTAAGGAACCATTCTACTCTGCTCTGCAGGGGTGGTTATGAGTCAGAATCAACTCAAAGGCTGTGGATTTGGGGTGTGTAGAGGAGTGGGATATGTAAATGAGTTTTACAACTCTCTCTAAAGAGAATATAGAGTAAAGAATTTTCTAGAACTGAGATCTAGAAAGGGATTCTGAATCCAAGGAAAAGTGAACACAACATAAATTTTCATTTGATCCCATCTAATGGTCACCTTTTTGTTCTTGCGAATGACATCTGGTAAAGCCTTACTGGTATATAAATTACTACCTAGGCATAACTGAGAGAAACATGTGCTAAACAATTTGCCTAGATGCCCTGAAGATGTATTGGCTATGCACTGGGCTGTGATCTGCTAGGTCAGCAGTTTGAGACTACCGGAAGCTCTTAGGAGAACAATGTGACTTTCAAGCCTTATAAAGAATTACAGTCTCGAAAACTTGTAAGGCTGCTCTATCCTGTTCTGTCAAGTCACTGGGACGTGGCACCAAGTCAGTGGCAGTGAGCTTGAAAACTTGCCATTTCAATTAATGTCTGGACCTCAATGCGAACAAATAGATGTATGAAATGGAAAGTGGTCGACATTCACCGATTGCATACAGGTACGACTCTAAACTCTTCACATATACTCATTTAATTTAGCTCATTTAATCTTCACAACATCCTTCCCATTTTACAAAGAAATGAAGGCACAGCAATATTATATGATGTAGAATGGTATCGTTAGTAATTGGGGAAACTATGACTCCATCTGCCTCTAGAGCCTACACCCTGAAGCACTTTCCTAATTTGGCTTCTCCTCTGCTTATGTGAATATGCTTCCTTCCCAAAAGTTGTGTGATGATAGAGACCAAGGTCATTATCAAGTTCATTCTAATTCATAGAGATCGTAGAGCAGTCTGTCTCAAACTTCCTGATGCCAAGACTCTTCAATATAGTTTCTCACATTGTGGTGACCCCCACGAACCATAAAATTATTTCTGTTGCTACTTCATGACTATAATTTTGCTACTGTTGTGAATCGGAATGTCAATATCTTCTATGCAGGATATATGTTCAGTGTTACAAATTGAACATAATTAAATATAATTAAAGCATAGTGATTAATCATAAAACAATATGCAATTATATATTATGAAATATTTATGTGTTTTCCGATGGTTTTAAGCAACCCCTGTGAATGGGTCATTTGACACCCCCCTCCCCCAAAGGGGCAGTGATCCACAGGCTGAGAAGCACTGCTCTAGAGGAAAGCGTTGAACTTCCCCTGAGGATTCTAAAGTAATAACATTTACAGAGGAAGATCACCACATATTTTCTCCTTAGGGTGTTGATTTCAACCACCAACCTTTCAATTAGCAGCCCCCCACATTGCCCCCCGGACTCCAAAGAACTTGGCCACATGGTTTAAATAAACTGAGTTGCATGTATGATAAAATGGTTAGCTGTCTTTCTTTAGGAGAAAGCCAGATTAGGCGAAATAGTCCTAATAACTTCCCAAGGGATTGAGTGATAATTTTGCACTTTGAAAAGATTAAGGAAAACAGGATCCATCAGATTCATGTCAAACCTGGAGAGCCATCTGGTCTCCTCCTTCCTTCCTTAGATCGGCCAGCAATCAGTAGAGCTGCAGCCTCCGAGCAAGCGAGATGTCTCCATTCAAAGTGACATAGATAACTTGCACAATTAGTGAGGAAATGAAGAAGGCTTTTCGTTTTTCCAGAATGATGGAGGTAACAATGACAGTTTTTCATTTCATGCCTGCAAATGAACTGCTGGCCAAGCACTGTTAGCCTTCTTTCTCCTTTCTCACCTACTCTTCTGTCACAGTTTGGGGTGAGGCTGTCCACATAAAGGCTGACTCCACTAGCACCACACTGCTCATTATGAATGACCCAGGCGTACCCTTTTGCATCTCCAGCAAAATGACAAAATAGCAGCACTGGCTCATTTCCCAGGGAACTTGCCAGTTCTTCAAAGGCTTCAGAAGTTGCATTATGGCAGATAAACGTCACCAACTCAGCATCAAGGGAAATACACATCATTGGCAGGTCCCGTGAGCTATTCTGGCAGATTTGAGCAACGTGTCACAAACTTTCCCCCTCCATGGTGCCTCTTGAGGCTAGATCACAGTTCAGGTTTGAACTTGTCCAGCAGATGTTCTAATGGTTCCCTAGCATGGACCTTGCTGGCTCTGGTCTGACCATTTTTTCTCGCTGGTGGAGGTCCTGGTAACTAGAGACTGATTCCAATCAAGACTCAGTCTTTAAGATCCCATGAGGGTGGGGTCTGGCCTGAAGGACAAAGCTTCAAGCAGACTTCTTAAGTAGATGCAGTTTTCCTTTGGGAATCAACAATCCATCTTTTCCTTCTCTTTTCCTTCCCTCGCCTTGATGCTTTCCTGGGCAAAAACTCTCTCTCACTCCACCAGGGAACATCTACCCAAGAAAGAGTTCAAATCGACAATTATTCACTTGGTGTGAAGAGTTGACCTCCATTGGGTTGGGGGGGGCGGGGGATGGATTCTCCTAATTGTGCCTGAGCTCCAATCATTAAGAAGTAAATAGAAAGGAAACAATTATTAGGAAAGGGGCACTTTGCCAAAAATCTAGAAATCATCCTCCACACGGAGGTCATGAGCTTAACTGCTTACAAATGCTGTGCAGTGAAATATTCAAGATAGTGGGGGTGATGGAAACAAAGAGGAATGGGGAGTCAGGCATTCTGGAGACTGAAAAAATTTCTCCAAATATGATGCCATTATTGCCACACAAGAAGGAATTTTGGTCCAACTTTCCTAGATAAGTCATTAAAATTTTTTTTTCAGTAGAAGTGGAAATTAGGCCTTTATAGGTGATTTCTTCACATTTGTAAAGATTGGCACTCAATTGACACCACAAAATCATTCTGTAGGCTTTACTAAGACACCTGGGGTGTTGAGCAGACCCAAGGGTGCTTATGTCCTTTGAGACATCTACCTTGGGCAACTATCTCCTTTCCAGCTCTTCCTCAACTCCAATTCCTGTCATCAGTTGCTGGGAAGAAGTGAATTGACTCATAGGACTCCTCTTTTTGTTGTCAGCGTGGAACTGTGCTCCTCCATGGGGTTTCTACAGCTGGTCTTTAAGAAGTCACTCTCCAGGCCTCTCCAGGCCTTTCTATCGACGTGCCTTTGAGTAGACTTGAACCTCACTCTTTCAGTTAGCTGTCAAGCACATTAGTCTGGTGGTCTAGTGGTTTATGTGTTGGGCTGAGATCTAAAAGGCCAATAGTTCTAAACCACCAACCACTCCATGGGAGAAAGATGGAGATTTCTACTCCCTTAAAAGTAACAGTCTTAGAAACTCAGAAGGGCAGTTTTGCTCTGTTGTATAGGGTCACCAAGTCTAAGCATTAACTTGATGGTGGTTAGTGAGTGACTGAGTGACTTTAAATTCCACTGCTCCCCATAAGCTTAAATCATGGGTGGGTGGTAGTCCCAGATCTGACCTGATCCCTGAGCTGACTGCATACAAGGAGATTTTTTTTTCATCATTGTCAGTACACCTTAACACATACATGCCATACATCCTCTGGTTTCACAATTACCCTATGGCAATCAGCACGATATTCACCTCTGTTATAGTTGATAGGGTGACATCAAAGCTAGCCCTAAATTCCTGTAGGTGAACCACAGAAATGACACATACTGGGTAAGACTCTGAAACCTGATCTGTCAAGTCAATACTGACTCATCCCAACCCTGTGGGAGAAGGTACAACTGTCCCATTGTGGACTTCCAGCATGCTAGGCTTTGTGGAAGTATACTGAGATAGTGTCCTCCCATGGAGCAGCTGGGGAGCTTAGACTATTGACTTTCCAATGAGTGGATGGATGCTTTAGCCACTGTGCCACTCGGTCTGCTTAATCATTAAGATCAGATTATGAAAAGAAAGACATTGGATATGATATCTTTTATAGGTCAAGAATCAAGCAAGGCAGCACAGTCACTTCTTAATATGAAGGACATAACAGATTGGCTAATGTCACCTTTTGGTGGCAAGGTCTTTGTTACGTTTGGGGGAATATTATCATACTAGAAAGAGATGTTTGTGGTGCACTTTTCAGAGACGGACGCTCTAATCCAAATTAATCTGTGGTTAGTTGTGGTCAAGTCTTCATGTACAAAAGGATGAAAGACTATCTTCATGTACAAAAGGATGAAAGACTATCTGGTTCCAAGCCAACCCCATCATGTTTTGCTGCTCAGATTATTGTGATTCTTGGGGTTTTCATTGGCTGATTTTCAGAGGTAGATTTGCTACCTCTTTCTTCCTAGTCTTGGTTTGGAAACTCCTCTGGAATCTTCCCAGCATTATAGTAACTTGCAGGACTCTACTGATGGACGGGTAGTGGCTGTGCAAAAGGTCACTCATGAGCTACAAACTGAGTCTGGGTCTCCGGTCTGTAAAGGAAGAATTCTACTCTTGAACCAGCACAGCCTTCTTCTGTGCTGACCAAACCCTCTCTGCCATTCAGCTAGTTCTGACTCATCGCAAGACCACAGGTTGGAGTAGAACTGCTCCGTGGGATTTCCAAGGCTGGCACCTTTGCCAAGCAGCCTGCCACATTTGTCTCCCAGATAAGTGAATGTGTATCAAACTACACCGTGAAGGACCTTATGATATGTCAATGCTTTCATTGTACATCATGCCATAAAACCCAAAACTTGAAGCATTAAAAAAGGTAATGACAGACTACATTAGATATGACTGAAAGTAAAAAAAAAAAAGCACCACACATTTAACAGTTAAAAAGACCTAGCCAAACTGAGCCCTCATCTGCTCGCTATGGGTTTGGGTGATGTTTTCTGGTCTTAGTGCTCTGGTCAGAGTCTTATACTGAATGCTATTTTGGCATCTATCCAGAGAAACTTATGGATTTAATTTAAAATCTGTTAATATAGTCTTATTAATTTATGCTACAACATAATAGTTAATAACCCATCATGCATCATCTCTGCATTCCTGGGAAAATAATCGTTTTAAGATACTGCGGGATTGGGGCTGAGCCCCGGTGGCATAGTGGTTGAGTGTGGGACTGCAGCCCACAGGGTAGACGGTTCAAACCCAGCAGGAGCTCTCCATGAGCAAGGCTGGGCCTCCTACTCCCATCGGAAGGTGGTGATGCCAAAAAAAAAAAAAAAAGATCCTGCTGGATTTGGTTTGCCAGTATGCTAGTTAGGATTTTTACATCTTAGTTCAGAAAGAAAGTTGGACTATAGACTCTCTCTATCTTATGGTGCCTTCTACACTCTGCTTGTTATGATTAGATGACATCAACTGGGTATCATTTTCGATCACCCCTATGGACAACAGAGGGAAACACTGCTAGGTCCACACAACCACTGCTTAGCTTGACTCCGAATTGCAGTCACTGTCAATCCATCACATTGAGGGCCTTCTTTTTCGGTAATCCCTCTCCGGGAATGAGCTCTCTCCTAATAACAGATCCAAAGCATGTGAGATGAAATCTCTACCATCCTCGCTTCCAAAGAACATTCTGACTATACTTCTTCCAAGACAGATTTGTTTGCTCTTCTGGCAGTCCATCATGTATGCTATCCTTCAGGAATGTGTTGGAAAGCTTCCTGACATTGTCTCTTCATTGGAACTATATCTACATGATATAGTTGTAAGTTCTTTAAACATGTAGGGAAGGGGAAACTAAGTTTTCTTCTTCAGTAAAGAGTTTTAGTCCCTGAAATCCATAGAAATTGTTCCACTCTATCTGCTAGCATGGTGATGAGTTTGAATCAACTCAGTGACAGTGGACTTTTCAAGCAGGTAATAGAACTTTCCTATAAAAACATCTAGGTCTGGTGTTGGGATTGCTGTTGCCCACAAACATTCCCCATATGGTCATCATGCTCACTGCTCCCTCACCCCACCTGGCCTTATCTAGGCCTGGTGCCCACTGTTCTGGAACTCAGAGCACCCCTGCCAAACCCACATCCCAGTCAGCATTCGTTCTCTCCCAGATTTAGTCTGGACAGTGTTATTTCCTTTCACTTTTGTTTTCTGGCCATCGGTTTCCCCGCAGACCTGAACCTGTTTATGATCAAGCAAGTTTCCTGTAGTCCCTCACAACATCTCAATCCCTTGTGGATACTTTTGGCTTCGCCAGAAGAATCGGGTCTTACAAATCTTTGTTATTTCAGGAAATGTGGAGGCAAAGAGGAAGCAGATGAGTTTGTTACTGCAGTAACCTTGATCTTGTCTTGCTTCCCCCCCTTCTCTCCTCTCCTTCCTCAACCCCACCCCGCCCTCCCAGAGTCTCTTTTTGTCTCTTAGTGCTGAGAACTGCTTTCCAATGAAGATTCTTTGGATGTATGCCTGCACGTGTTTCAAATTTATCCCTTTTATGCAAACAAAGGCCTCTCGCTAAACCTTAAGCTGAGAGTTTGAGTCCACCGAGTGGTTTCTCTGCAGGTAGAGCCTGCGATCTCCTAGCATCGAGATGACAGTCTGGAGACCAGCTCCTCCTCTGTCACTCAGGAAGCCCCAGCTACATTTTGATCCCGGCTCTGCAATATCACGGGCTACAGTCTCCCTGGAGGGATATGGGTGATTTTTAGCAAGGCAGGGGACTTTTTAGGATGGTTAACTTTTGATGACTAGCTATATGAGATTCATTGGCACTGAACATGATTGTGATTATTATTTTAAGTGTAAAGGCTATTTTAAGTTGTTTAAGGAGGAAGGAGGAGCCTTGGTGATGTAGTGGTTCTGTGTTGGGTTATGATCTAGCGGTTTCAAACCACCAGCAGCTCCAAGGTTGGGGGTGGGTGGGAAAAAAGAGGAGCTGATACCAAGGGCCCCAGTAGAAAGAAATTGCTTTGGAAATGTTTATGACAACATATCTGCAAATGTTGGAATGATGGATTGTTATAAGATTTATAAGAGCCCCCCAATAAAATGATTTTTAAAAAAGATACAGAGCCAACTGGGGGTGCATAAGCACTAATTTTCAGCTTAGTGGAAAAGGAAGGAAGAAAATAAACATTTTTTTTTAAAAAGATGGCTTTCTATATAGTTTCAGTAGCAGAACCCCCAGGGGATTGCTATGAGCCATCATTGTCACAGTAGCAGGGAGTTTGTTTTTTCGGTTGGATATCTTAAGGATCAGATTAGAGTTTTGAAGCAAGATGAGTAGTAGCAGCATTATCTGGTAAGACACAAATAGCTCCTGTCCTCTCATTAACGAATGCAAGTTGAGTACAGCATTTAAGCTTCCTCGTCCTTCCCAAGATGACAACTTTTTAATGGAGCTGCAAATATTGTGACAGGTGGCTGTCATGTAGCCATATTCAGGTGTTGTCATTCCATTCAAGAATTGTCTCTCAGAAAACCTTGGTTGCCCCAGAATTAAATGGATCCAGATAATTAGAGCTTGAATAATTAGCACATTATATATATATATATAGAGAGAGAGAGGTATATGTGTATGTGTATATATATATATATATATATATATATATATATGTAGGCCCACCCAAAGCCGATTAGAAAGGTCAATAACAAAGTGGATATCATCAAGAAAGTAAACCTGGCACCAAATGATTTGTATTTACTTGGTACATTTTCTTTACTACTTTGATGGCTTCATGACAACATCCCATGTACTTGTCCCCTGATTATCTGAGTGCTGAGGGATTGAAATTAATTCAAAATTCCCATGTGATGAGAAGAATCAGATCATCATTGTTGGGAGGTCTTACAGCTCAGCAGGTAACTAAATGGACGTTCAGAGATTAGGCAGTTAGGTCCCCAAACCATAAAATGCAGGCTTTTCAACAGCCACCACAATTGTAGTTGCATGATTTAGGATTAGGACTCCATGGTGGTGCCATGCTTCAAGCGCTTGGCTGCTGACCAGAAGGTTAGGGTTCAAACTGAGCAGCTCTTCTCCCTCACAGATTGCCCAGGGAACCACCTCTCTTGCTGTCAAGTCCCTGCCAACTCAGAGTCCAGGCCTGGAGTACAGAGGAGAACTTCCCTGTAGGTTTTCCAAGGCTGTGAGTTTATACGAGAGCAGACAGCGGCACCCTATTGCCAAGGGGCCATGGTGGTTAGCAGCTAAATTCCTAACCCGTCTGCTTTCCTTTGAGATTGTTCTAAATTCCAGCTCATAGCAACCCTCTGGGCAGCAGAAGGAAACCCTGTCTGCTCTTGTTACAGTCCCCCAATCACTATGTTTGAGTCCATCATGCTTGTAGTCACTGTGTCAGTACATCTTGGAGGAGCTTCCTTTGCTGTGGGAACCATATGCTTTAGCAAGCACAGTGTCCTTTTTCAAGGCTTTGCTCCTTCTGATAAGCTACCCTAAATATCTCCCTTAGATCAGGTAGCAGGCATCAAAGAACAAATAAATCATACCTTTGTGAATGATGAAGAGTACGGAGTGTGGACCCCAAACCCATCTGTAGGCAACTGGATATCTCCTTACAGAAGGGTCATGGGGAGGAGACGAGCCAGTCAGGGTTCAGTGTAGTAACGATGAAACATACAACTTTCCTCTAGTTCTTTAATGCCGCCTTCCCTCCTCCTACTATCATGATTCCAATTCTACCTTACAAATCCTGTTAGACCAGAGGGTGTGCACTGCTGTAGATAGGAACCAGAAACATAGGGAATCCAGGACACATGATTCCTTCAGGACCAGTGGTGAGAGTGGTGATACCTGGATGGTAGAGGGATGGTGGCGTAGAAAGGGGGGAACCGATTACAAGGATCAAGATATAACCCCTTCCCTGGGGGCTGGCAACAGAAAAGTGGGTGAAGGGAGATGTCATACAGTGTAAGATATGGTAAAATAGTAAAAATTAAGGGCTCATGAGGGAATGGATGGGGAGGAAGGAGAAAATGAGGAGCTAATACCAAGAGCTCAAGTAGAAAGCAAATGTTTTGAAAATACTCAGGGTAATAATTGTACACATGTGCTCGACATACAATGGATGGACGGGTGGATTGTGATGAGTTGTATGAGCTCCCCAGCAAAATGATTTGGGGGGGGGGGAGAGAAGAGTTGTACGATCCCCCAATAAAATGATTTCTTAACAAATGTATGTCCCTAGGGATGAGCCCTGGTGGCGTAGTGGTTGTGTGCAGGACTGGGCCCATTGGGTTGGCAGTTCAAATCCAGCAGCAACTATCCAGGAGCAAGACTAGGCCTTCTACTTCACTAGAGGGTAGTGATGTCCCCCCCCCCCCCCCCCCCCCCAATGTGTGTGTCCCTTAAAGATGACAAGTTCCTTAAAAGTCACAGTCTAGGAAACCATTACACCGTCAATGTCAGTCAAAGGCACGCACAGCACCAATTGGGGATTAGTCACGGAAATGCAACTTAGTCCAGAGATGGGCCTGCCTTTACTCTCTACCTGACCCACTTCAAAAGCAGACAGAAAGAGGCATCTCACCGGCGGGTGGTGGGGGTGTGGATGTAAAGGAAGTGTGCTCACTGTCTTTCCCTCACCTGGGCCCATACCTGTGAACATCTGCTGGCCCAGGAGAATGGAAGCTATCAGCAATCTTTGCAAACACAAATCTTGGGCAAGAAGCCTGTGTTCTTCCCGAGGCTCACTACTCTCCATTGTAAATCAGGGGAAATGCCACCCCTTTATTTCCCAAGATGACCAAGAGGAAGAGACAACTGCAACAAAATGACTGTAAAAATAAAATACTAAAAATCTAATCATGCCTACTGAAGGAACTAGAAAGAAGCTGCAGTCCCAAGACTACAATCTTGGCTGCAGCCAACGCAGATGCATTTGAACTGTTAAACTGTGTTCTTTAATGCATCTAGGGCACTTAATTATGCAGATTTGATATGATCAGCAAGGAAAAAGTCTGCAGATTCGGAATCACAAAGAGGAGGCAGATCTTCTCACCTATGGCCACATTTTCCCTCTCTGTGGCCTTTATTATTAGATTCTCAGCGTTGGAGCCATGTAATTAGAACATCAACAGCTGTCCCTTTGTCTTCACCCCAGTGACTGATTAATGTCAAAATGTCACATCCTTTTCACTGTCAATAAACAGAGATGAGAAGCTGCTTATGTCTCTGGAAAAAAAAAATCACGGTACAAAGAGAGGACATGGATTTGTTGGTGCTTTGCTAATCATTGGAATTTGGAAGTACTCATGTATTTTTATAAAGGCCATGGAATCCTAGCAATTAAGGAAGAAGAAGAAGAACAACAACAACAACCTGCCAAAGCCAAACTAAAGATGAAGTATGGAACCATTTCTACTTAGAGAGAATCCACCGGACTCCGAAATGCAGTGCCGTGAGTGCAAACCATGGTGTGTTGAGTCCATCACTCAGCAGAGCTTCTCCTCTGGTTTGTTTCGGGATGAAGTCTTTCCAGCCTGGGTCTTGAGAGCGTCCTATAATGCCAGGCACTCAGATCTGGTCCAAGTCATTCTAGGGGCTTGCTCAGAAATAAAATTAGAAATGGCACATGAATTCTTAGCTTTTTATTATAATTTTATTTTATTTTTAAGTAGCACTTACATTATAACAAAATGCCCCTTGTGTCTGCTAGACTCCGGTATAAATGAAGTGGAAATTAGATACACAGGCACGCATACTACATTCAATCACAGGGAAAAAAACCTTCATTCTTGTGTAAATTAAAATGATCCTCTGCACAGATGCAAAAGAACTCAGCCAAGGAAAAACATTTACATGTAATTTACAGAATGTTTTCTCCCTTGGAAGCAATTGCTTTCCCCCAGAATCATAAAAACCTACATTCTAAATGTTGACTAATGCTCAAAGACACTGAACCAAGATAATAAACTGCAGAAATTGAAATGGATCCAAATGGGGACGTGTAAAATAACATATATTTTGATCTTCTGAAGAAATGTTTATCTGACCGTAATTTTAGGTATGGTATTAAGCAAATTGCTACAATTATAACGACTTGTCTTCTACATGTTGCTTCCTAATGGAGGGACAAACACATATCGAGGAAGGGGCTTCAGGTTTCAACCTGGTCGGGGACAAAAGGAAGGGAAGGATGATGGGATTGCCCACCCACTTCCTGGTGCTCCTTGGTAGGCACAAGGTCTGTATCGATGGGCAAGTTCCATGGCTGGGGACGTTTCTAACCTTTTTCTTGGCCCGCACCTTGCCTCCTCACCGTCGCGGCTCTGCTAACATCACAGGACCCAGCTTGGTGCATGAGCATCACATCCACACAGGGGGAGGCTGTGCAAGCCTATTTGACCATCACACTAACCACAAGAACAGTTGACTCAGGCCCAGGGCACATCCCGTGATGGCAAACCACTGTGTTTCCAGACACTGGTGGATGGCTGAAAAGTCATCAGGTTCCCAAGGGGACTGAGCTCCTAAGCTGTTTCAACCTGGGCAACCCCTCCTCCTCCAGGGCTTTTTGTCGTTACCTCTGAAATAAGAGTAAAAATTAGGAGTCGCTGTGAGAGGAAACAAGCTAATGTCTAGCTCAGTGTCCAGGAAAATGCCAAGTAATGAAATGGAGGGAACATGGGAGTAATTATAGCCTAAACCTCAGCCCACAGAAGCCACTGAAACGAAGAAGAAAATATAGCCTGGGGCTTTTGGCAGCTATGATTACAGAAGGAACTTTCATTTGCTAAAAAATAGAAGCTCAAGCACCCTTTCCTTGGAAGGAGAATATTTCTGGTTGAATCCTGGACTCTTCGTGGACTTCCTGATGCATGAGTACAGGTGCACAGCAGGGAAGAGTCTGGCTGCTGACAGGAAAGTCAGTGGTTCCAACCCACAAAGGACTCTACAGGAGGCAAAGAACAAACCCAAACTCACTGCCATCGAACCCGACTCATAGAGCGACCCTGTGGGGCAGGATGGAACTGCTCCTGTGAGTGTCCAAAACAAACTCTTTCTTTGGAGTAGAAAGTCCAGTCTTTCTCCTAAGGAATGGCTCAACCCTGCGGACCTTCTGGTTGGCATGCCAATACATAACCCTACCAGGCGTGGCGATCTGCTCCCATAAAAACCACAGCCCAGGGAACCTGTCCTCTAGAGTCCCTGTGGGTTTCAAGCCACGTGATGGTGATGCGATTGTGTTTGATTATTGCTGCTGTCGCCCGATCAACAAGCATCCTAGATGAACCCTTCCTGCGCCGTTCCCTCAATGCACAGGGGCTTTTCATATCTCCTCTAAGTTTATTTCTCATTTCCACCCTGGATCAGAGTCCGAGGCATCATATTAAATTCACAACTCCAGGAAGGCACTGCTCTGACAAGGGGGAGCAGGGCAGCCCCTGTACGGAGCTTTCTGGTGGTCAGCCTCGATACAGCTGAAACTCCCCAGGCAGGGGTGTGTGGGTAGGTCCTTTGGGCTGTGTCTCAGAGGATCAGATGGGAGCAGACATTTCAGAAGTAAGAGCAGGACCCCAACCAGGCGCACTTGTGCATGGTGCAGGGGGAAAGCTCAGGGGCTTCAGGCCTCTGACAAGCAGGAGCCAAGGCTGATGCTCTGTGAGGCAGAACGGGAGCGACCCCTCCAGGGGGCAGAGACACTGGGGCGAGATGACAGCGAAGGCCGTGATGTGGATTTCTGACACCACAGGTACTGCTTTGTGTCCCCAGGGATGGTGCGACCAAGCCACCGAGGAGCCTGAGGCTGTGGCATAGCACGTATCTCCCTCT